>JAWRVF010001527.1:0-62018 GCA_036785485.1 Physcomitrellopsis africana | reverse complement strand
AAATAATATCATAGATATAAGATCTATTCTAATAATTATTTAGATAACATAGATAAATAGAAATAGATAAAAATAAATTAATTTGATAATATCTTATAAAAAAACTTCTTAGAAGTTTCAAAGATGTGGTTTTATCTTTATATATATCTATAGGTGATTAGTAGATTAAAAACTTGGCCAACAAATTAGTCACGTATTGTATATATTGATAGCTTGTAGAATAAGTTAATTATATGGCACAAGTATAGGAAACTTGTCTTGTAAATTTGACATGTGTCTTGCAAATTGGACACGTATTAGAGGTCTTATACAGCATCACCACGTAGCTCTTAGATAGATAGTATATTTAGAAATAAGAATGAAACTTTTTTACTCTTATCAATTTCTTTCTTACGTCTAGTCTAGTTCAAGAATCTTTATATTTTTTAGTCTTTGATAATAGTCTTTTTAGTTTCTTCTTTTATATATATATATATATATATATATATATATCTTTCTATTTTATCATTTTTTTAATACAAATTTCACTAGTTTGAGCATTTTCTTTGAATTTGTATACTTGACACAAAGATACCATCCAATTAATCAAGGTCTTAGGGGCTAATTTAAGCTGAGGTCAAAGGCCCATGCTTTTTGTAGGATATGTCATCTACTTAGTGAATGTTGGATAAAAAATTAAATAGAATGTAATAACTATGAAGGTAATCATCCCACAGACATTTATAAAAGGTCAGATAGGATAATTCTATTCCAACCACGTCTTAGAAATTATAAACAATAAGCATATAACAATTGTAGAAGTGCTAGACAACTCCTACTTGAAAGTACATTAAGACCATCTAATATATACTATATTTATAATAACAATGGACAAAATAATATTTCACCTAATACACTTCAAATCAATACTTGTCATGTTCCTTTGAACCAAAATCAAAATCAAAATTAATGTATAATCCCTCAAGGCCAACTATCAAGTGGTCAAGGTTTTAAAGACAATAGATTTGTGGCTCAATATAATAAAAAATTAGTAAGAAGTCAAACTCCCAATCACTTGTTAGATGACCAATCCATATACTTTGAAATAAATTTAATAATCTATAAGAAATTCCAATCCAAAATATAAGAATTTTTTATAAGCCAAGCTTAGCAATTATGATTAGGTCCAAGATAGCTATCATATTATATATCTTAGATGAAGAAGAAACTATTATAAAAAAATTCTTCTTGTTTTTTAGATTTAAAAAAGATAGCATAAAAAATAATTAAAATGATCAAAGAAATAACAAAGGAAGTTATAGAATTTGAATTTATAATAGAAAAATTTTCATTCCAATTGAGAGACATTAAAAGAGAAATAAAAGCCAAATCAATTAACAAAATTAGAAAGGCCTTTAAATTCCAAAGTTTAAAAAAATACAACCACCTAAGGCTACATTAGAACTTATATTAGGACCATATGACCTTTGAACAAATTTCAACAAACATAAAGTAAATATTATTTTAAAAAAATTATTAGAATTATAACTAGCAACAAAGAAAATGCTTGAAGTTGGAATAACAATCTAAAGTAAATAAAAGCCTAAATTAAAATTATTGGCTAAGTTATAATCTTGTAGAAAATCATTAGAAGTAAAAGCAATAGAGGTGGAGGTTGCCATTGTGGACATAATCCTTCCTAATATCTTAGTAGATGGATGAAGTGGCTTAAATATCATGCCATTCTAAATAATAGAAAACTTAGGAATAAGTATAATAGGCCCTTCATTCTTAGTAATTAACATGGAAATTCAAAGCCTAACCATTTTATTAGACCAAATTAAAAATTATAAGAGGTATATTAGAAATAAAGAATATATTCTTATCTTTTATGTTATCTAGATGCATATGGCTAAGGATTCTTTTTTCCTACTATTAAATGGATCTTAATTAAAAGTCCCTAGTACATTGATTGATTGGAAGGAAAAAAGTCCAACATTATTTTTAGATCCTAGAACAATCATATTAAAATTGATATTAAATCTAGCCAAGGTAGTTTGAATTCCAACCCAATTTATTCATGTAGTAAGGAATTGCCTACATTGACTTTAAAAAAAAAAGATAAAACCATAGTATCCAAATAGTTAGCCTTAGCCAATTTCATAAAACATAGAATCAAACATTTAGAATGCTTAGAATCAAGCTTATTAAAAGGATGATATTTTTATCCAATGGATATAAAAATATGCTAATTCTAAATTAGATAATAATGAGTTGATTAATTTTGTAGAAATATTTAAACAAGTGGGAGAATTTGAAGAAGGTGAAGGACTAACCTTTATTGCAAAACTACTCAAGGCTAAAGCATTTGGATTTAATATAGATAGTACTTTAAAAGAAGATATCAAAGTTTTTATAGAGGAATGCAATTTAGTCCCACCTTTTCAGTTTTAAATCATTTCATCTAAAATTGTGGCTATCAATGGTATTATTAGCTATCCTTTCATTCCAAGTCAATGATATAAGAATTTTATGAAACAATCTCATATACACAAAGAAGATTGGAAGTATATAGATGTAACAAGAGATGGCAAAGAAGCCAAAAAAATTAAAATTAAAATACAATTAAATGATGAAGAAATGTCCAAGTATAAAAACTTGGTGATAGAATATCAAGATATTTTAGCATGGTTGTACAAAGATCTTAAAGATATACCACTTAAGGTGGCTTAATATAAAATACGACTAATTTTGGAAGCTATACCAATTAGACAAAAAGAACATTGTATGAATCCTCAATTTTAACTAATTGTTAAGGCAAATTTTAAAAAATTATTATAAGTTGGTTTTATTAAACCAATAGAAATTAGGGATTGAATATTGCCTATAGTATTACAAAAAATAAAAAAATAAAAAACTTAGAATTTTCATAGACTATAGAAAGTTGAATTAAAATATTTAAAAGAATCATTTTTCTCTTTTTTTTTATTAATAATCTCTTAGATGAGATAGTTAGCTATAAATTATATATATTTATAGATGGCTATTTTTATTATAATTTAATAGCTATAGCCTCTAAGAATTATCATAAAATTACTTTTATCATATCATGGGATACATTAATATTTTTAATAATGCTATTTGGCCTTTACAATGCACCTTTTGCCTTTTAGAGGACTATAACATTTATCTTCTTAGATTTGTTTCACAAATCAATGACAATATTTATCAATGACTTTAATATCTAATTAAAGATAAAAAAAACCATCTAAAATATATAAGTAATTATAAAAAAAACTTAGCTCCTATTTTTCTTTGAAACCACCAAATTAGAAATCACCATTTCATAGCTATTATAATGCTTTAGCCATAGCGGTAGGTAATTTATTGTGCAAACCAATAGGCAGGAAAAAGAGAGATTATCTAATATCCTTTGCTAATATTCAATTGAACACCATAGAAAAGAATTATACCACCATTGAGAGAAAATGCTTAGCCATGGTATTTTCAATCAAAAAAATTCTACCACTACCTATTGTTAAATCTCATAGTTTTTTTTATTAATCATATGGCCATTAAATATTTAGTCCATAAAATAAAATTAAGCAATAGAATAGCACATTAGATACTATTTTTAGAATAATTTAACTATAGGATAGAATATAAACTTAGGAAGATGCACAATTAAGCCAATCAACTCACCAAATTGCCGAGAGAGATAAATCCTATCTCCATAGAAGACAATTTTATAGATGAGAATCTTTTTAGTGTTTTTAGTCATATCATGTGGTACATCCACATCATGGAATTTTTTACTTTCTAATAATTGTTTAAGAACCTATCTCAAAATAAGCATAAAAAAATTAAGATAAATAATAGATATTTTGTTGTTATCAAAAATTAATTATATTGTAGAGGAGTTAATAGATTCTTTAGACATTGTGTAGTAGCCAATGAGATTTTGGTTATTATAAAAGCATGCTATGATAGTACATATGATAGCCATTTTTAGATAGATTAACAGCTTAAAAAACCATTAAAATGGGCTATTATTAGCTTACCATGTTTTAAGATGCTTATGACCATACTAAACATTATAAAACTTGTCAATGTTATGCAAAAAATTATTTGTATATGGAATTATTCCTTCACATCTCTTTACCTTTAGTCCCCTTTGAAAAAAAAAGAATTAATTTTATTAGGAAAATCCACCCCAATTCTTCAAAAGGCATGAAATATATAACAATAGCCACTAAGTGTTTAATCAAATGAACCAAAGCTAGGGCAGTAAAAACCATGATGCTATTTATGCAGCCAATTTCCTATTTGAACAAGTTATTATCCAATTTGGTTCTTTCAAAGTATTAATTAATAATTGAAATATCTACTTCTTAAATACTATGATTGAAGAGATGATTGATAGATTTAATATTAATCATAGAATGACTACACCTTATCATCCATAAATTAATGGTCATACTAAGTACGTTAATCAAATATTAGTTAATATATTAAAAAATAATAATATATCATTCTATAAGAAAATAGAATACCAAGTTATCAATTTTTCTTTAAGCTTATTGTACCAAATATAAGGTTACAATACAAGACTTTTTCTTCTTTTTAGTCTATGATATAGAGGCAATTTTATCAATCAAATTTAAAATGAAGTTTCTTAGAATAGCCATAAATAAGAAAATGACTATGCGATGGTCCATAAGAGAGTAATTGGATCATTTAGATGGCCTAAAAGAGGCAAGGAAGATTGGTGTTTAATATGTGAAGGCAATCTAGAACCATAAGAAGGTTGCTTTTGACAAGAAATATAAAAAAAATAAACTTTATAACTTGAAATGTTGGTGATATTATAAGATGTAAGGAAACTTGACTTTTTGGCCAAATTTAATGCCTTATAATTGGGCCCCTATTTAATAAGAGTGGTTTTTCTAAACAACTCATTACAACTACAAACATTAGATGGAGATGTATTTTCAACTAAAACCACAAGTAATAGGTATAATGAATATAAGATCCGAATATATGGTTGTTTTTTTTTTCTTTTTTTTGATAATAGACTAGACTTTTAAGAATAGAATTTTAAGATTATAATTTTAGATAATTTTGGCGAGTTTAGACTTATGTTGTCCTAACCATTAAAAGGAAGATATTGAAGTTATAAATTCTCTTTCTCAATCTAAACATTTCAATAAGTGCATTTGGTTGGCTATTTGGATATTTATATTAAAATGCTTTGAATTTAAATTTGGCCAATAGAAATTGAGTTATCCAATGAGATAGCAGAGTACAAGAAATAACAATTGTTGGTTGCACAAAGGATAATATTATGTCATAGTTTAAATATCCAAATCTAATTTGTTGGAGAAGGAATGTAAGTCCTTTAAGTTCAATGGATAGATAGTTTGAATCTACTTCATTTTAGAGGAATATTAGAATTTGATTTTCTCTCTTTGAGCTTCTTAAATCTTTTTGTTAACAAAAGATGTTGGATTCTTTACTTCTTTAAGTTTTCTTAGATAGCTGCCATATATAAGCTCCCAAAATGGTTTACTAGTTGTTTATTTTATTCAAATTGTATACAAGGAGTATTAGAAGAGAAAATTTTGTCTAATAGCATAGTTGAAGTCTTAGCAAAAAAAATTTATTTAAATTTCAAGATAAATCATATTTTTTATAGTAATAAATTGATTTTAGCAAAATATTAGTGAATGAGTAAAAATTCTAATTATAGAAAAAAATATCATTAGAGGGTTTTTGGTCCTATTAACACAAATTATCATGATTATAAGGATGGGAAGAACCTTTGCCATATCACCTTGATTCTAAACATGCCATGTCACTTTGATTCCTAACACGCAACATCTATCTTGACCACCTTCTTCAAAATTGTGGCCATGTTCAAATCTTCCTTGATCATTTTTAACTCAAGGCCATGACCATGTCTTCCATGACCACACCTTCATCCATGGCCTTATCCAAGATCCTTTGATCGCAGCCATGGCCTTCAAACATTCCCTTGCCTAAGCCCTTTGACTGCAGCCATGGCCTTCAACCCTGCGGTAGAAGTTGTTGCGGGTTCACCTCCTCGGGGCCCGATGAGGTCCTTGCCGTTGGTTTCTTCATCGATGACGGACTTGCCCTTGACAGCCTACTGCCATTATGCTTGGCTCTCCTCTTCTCGTTGTGATCATCAACAGCCTTCAACGACGACGTCTTGTTGCTCTTGTATTCGGCTCTCCTCTTCTTGTTTCGCTTGTCGACTGCCTCCAGCGTCGACGCCTTATCGTTCCTGTGATTGTGTTTAATTTGCCTTGCTGCTCGTCAATTGTCAATCCTCTTCCTTTCGCTGCTGTCAATATCTCCTCGTTTTGTTTGTCGACTGTCGATTCTCTTTTTGTTGCTACTGTTGATACCTTCTCGTCCCGCTTGTCGGTTGGTTAGTCAATCCCCCTCTTGTTGTCGTTGTTGATATCTTCTTGTCATGCTCGTCGACTAGTTAGTCGATCCTCCTCTTGTTGCTGTTGTTGATATCCCCCCGTCTCATTCGTTGACTGGTTAGTCGACACCCTCCACTTGTTGTTGTTGTTACTATTGGCCGGGCGATGCTATCTTCTTATTGTCATTGTAAGCACCCATCTCGCATCCACCCTGCTCGCCATCAACTCTACTTGCTCAATTGTTGCCTGTCGATGTCTTCGACTTGACAGCTCCTCGAAATTCTGTTGTTCAGCTCAACATTCTGCTGCTCGTCATCTGTGATGCTCGTCTACCATTTGGCTCGTCGTCCGTTCTACCATCACACGGATTGCTCGTCGACATCTTCGCTCCAATGGCCCTCTGTGGCTCTGTTGTTCTATCCGACATCCCTTCGGCTCGTCATCTGTCTGTTCGCCACTGTTCTACCCAACATTTCTTTTGCTTGCCTCATTAGAGAGCGATTAATTTACCTCACATATGCCATAGTTAAATTTGGTGAATTATTGATCTCTTCTTCAATAATAGTAATATTCAAATATCAAATCTTCTAAAAAATAAGTGTAATGGCTAGGATTTTATTTAAAACTTGTTATGTATCAATGGTTTGCATTGCCTCTAATATTTGCCTATACAAATCTTGAATTATACCATGTTGGCTATAATAGCCTTGTAGCAAGTGTGGACCTTGTCAAGAGCAATATAATGTTGGATGTGCTTGTTTTTTTGTTTGGCATCTAAGGTCTTAATTTAAAATTGTGCCACTACTAGTTAGACGATTAAGTCTATGATTTATTATTAAAGAGTCATATCAATGTTGTGTTATAGTTTGGCTATCATGTGAAAATAATATATATATATATATATATATATATATAAGATAATTTACTATGCAACTAAGTGAGAGCCATATCAATGATTTTAATTGGTTATAAAATATAGTTAGATTATTATTTTGGAAAGAATCTATTTAAAATGGCTATTATAGAGGTTTATATAATGCCATTTTTTTTTTTTGATAGTGACTTTTGAAGTTGATTTTATATTGATAATAGCTTTTATATATTTTAAGTCACCTTTATTAGACATTGGTGATTCTTAAAATCTTATTTTATTTCTTTTATTTGATGTTTAGAGCACATACAATCTAAATTTTATTAAAAAAAGAATTGGAAAGAGATATTAGTATCAAAAAGAATAGCTAAGCCATCCATGTGGATGAATGGAGATGGATGATAGAAATCTCTATTCTTATTGGCCAAAAGTCATGCCAAATGGACTTCAAGGAGGCTATCTAAGCCTTTATTAAGGATCAGGATTATTTTTTTGAAGTTATTTAAACATTAGAAGTTAAAATCAATAAGTTTAAGATTTAGATATAATTTTGGTGTAAAAATTAAGTGATTTGAAATTTTTGTGAAAGAAATACAGGCGCTCAAAGTTAAGGTGGCAATTTTGTATCTATTCTCATTCTTTGGGACATAATGCATGTGTATAGAAAGCAATAAAAGATTGGTGACTAGGATTAGAGAGAACATTTTTTTAACTACATTGCATATATATAGCTTTACAAATTCTAAGTTGGAATAAAAGAGATATTAGAAGTTGAAATTAGTACTTGCAATCTAAGAGCAATAAGTAACCAATTTAATTAGTGGTTGTATTTTGATCTATATTTCAAGCAATTTGATAAGATTCTAGTTTAAAATTTTTAAAAATATATATTATTATATTATAAATCTATATTTAAGTTTTAATAGCATTTAGATTTTAAGTTTTTGAAATATAAAGAAAATAGTTCTCATTTACTTATAAACTAGGATTTTGAGCATCTATTAGGATTTTTGAGATATCAGATAATTAGAAGCAAATCTATAGCTTGTTTTTTTTATTATAAAGCTTAAAGATATAAATTATACTTTTGAGAAATTTGACAAAAACTTAACAGTTGGATCAAGAGATATTAAATCTTAAAGTTTAGGAAGAAAATAATATTTTGCAAGTGAATAATATATTGAAGGATTTTATTACAATTTGAATATATTGTGTAAATTAAAGGGATTTTTTAAGAGCTAAGATTTTATAAAAGTATAAAAGATGGATATTTAAAGCTATAATAAATTTTTTGATATAATGATGTATTTTTTTAAAGGAGACTATAGATTTTCTTTTAAATTATTGAAAATATAACTTATCAATAATTATTTAGGTATGATTTGATATATAAAGGATGTTAAGAAATTTTTGATGTCATAAAAAATCTTATATATAAATCTATTTAAATATAAAAGATTTTTATTAATATAATATTTTTCAATATTATTATATTTATTTATCTTCCTTATTAAAGATAAATCATTTATCAGAGGTTGGCCAATAAGTTAAAAATAAACTTTCTATAGCTACGTACCTAATATGTTTCTGGATTAAAAATCAGGCCATATAACACTAGTGATCGTTTGCTCTTGGATCCTTGGCCATTAGTCACAAAGAAGATGGTTTTTTCCTTAAGATCCAAAAAATTTGCATGATTGTATATATTGTTGTAAAAAATATTTGATGCATTGCTATCTTAGGAGTTAATTATTTTAAGATAATCTTTGAGATTAAAGATAGCCTCAAAGGAGAGTACTGCAGATTGTAAAAATGGTTGAGCAACATTCAAGTCTAAGTATGTATCAAGCTGCTATATAGCAATTGATAGTATCAAAAGAGATGTGGAGAGTTTTTGATATAGTATGTAATAACAATACAAAACTATCTTTTGTTGAAGGGAGGCTCTTTGATTGTGCCAAAGATGTAGTTAATCTAAATTCACTAGCTAAGACCTTTGTTAGCAAGTATTGCTCTAATCTAAAAGTAGTACAGTCTGAGTTGGCAATTACTGACATTAATTATATATCCAAGATAAATTGTGTGGCAACCAAATTACAAAACTTTGCCAACTTTTCCTCTAAGATTCCTCTAGGTGAACCTACATTACACCATGGTGGCATTAAAGAGATGAATGTGCTAGCTAAAGTGGTGATTAAGAGAGCTAGATTGTTGAATTTGCTTCTATTCATAAGAGGGCATATGGTTGTCCAAATTGTCAATAGTGTGAGAGTTGTTGGTACTTGTTGTGGTTTGGGGCATTATTATGAGTTGACAAAGTAATATCTTAGAATTATTTTGTGCAGCATTCTTAAGTATGTATTTTAAAAATAATCTCTTAAAAGATCTATAATGATAGTTTGAATATAAAAGAACTATCAAAATGAATCTTCAAAAAGCCTATAATTGTCAAGGACATACTTATTAAAACCTTCTAGAATATTTTAGAAGGTTCCTAAAACTCTCTAGAATCTTCCAGAGCCTTCTAGCATCTTCTTAGTTGGTAGAAGTTATTTGAAAAGCTCCCTAGTTGGTGGAAGCTACTTGAGAAGCTTCCTAGTTGGTGGAAGTTGCTTGAGAAGCTCTCTAGTTGGTGGAAGTTACTTGAGAAGCTTCTTAAGTAGGAGTATATATTGGAGTCGAGGCTGAAGATTTCTTCAGTCTCAACAACACATCTCTTAGAGCTCTAGCTCACCTCTCTGGTATTATTTTTGTACTCATCCTGATTAATTCCATTTCGCCATTTTCTTAAACTTCTTGTTTAGACTTTCAGTCTATATTCTGCGTCCGTGACAATTTATCGAGACTATTTTTATCTTAGATATCAGAGCTAGTTCTTTCTTATTGGAGTGTGAATTATCCCTCTTCTTGAAGGTATACTAGTGTTTTAGAGGTTGTGAATTACCCTCCTCTAAACTGATATCTTTTTTGTTATAATATTGGAGTCTTATTCTTCTTGGAGAGAATAAATTATCTCTCTTCTTGAAGGTCTTAAGGCATTTTAGAGGTTGCGGAGTATCCTTTTCTAAACCAATATTTCTTCTTTGTAGAAACTATTACTTCCTTTCTTTTAAAATGGCCGGAGGTCAAGACATTAATATGAGTGAAAGTTTGGAGTCCAAGTTGGACGCCATTATGAATGATCTTGCCACATTATTACAGAGAACTGCGGTAATTGAAGGAGTCTTTATAAGACTTCATAATGATGGAGCATCCGGAATAGTACAATCTGGGCTTTGTCAACCTCAAGCTTCTGCACCAGAAGAAGCAATTTTACCTATGGCTCAATGAGAACCATTGCTTCCACAATGAAAGAAGCCTCAAATTAGCCTTCCAGATAAGTTTGATCGTACACGCTCTAAGTTTCGAGGTTTTGTCAATCAAATCAAGTTGATAACAACTCTACAATCCGACCGCTATTTCTACTCGGAGAGAATCACGGGTTGGATTTTTTAACTTCGCCACGGATGTTTTCACTACCGCTTTTGCTCCGTTTAAAAAAGATCATTTCAATTAACTTTGAGAGTTTTTATGGGCTTTGTATGCATTTGGCGCGAGTATGATAAGGCCCGATGGGTTACAATGAAAACTCGTCACACAGGATATGGACCTGCCCCATCACTTTTATGGATCGTATTTCATGAATTAATATACCACATCAATCGACAGCACATTGATTTAGCCAATTCATTGGGATTCAAGGGACAAATTGAAGGATTTATATTATTCCTTCCCATTCCACGAACGCTCAACAATGTCACGGACATATATATAGTTACCTATATGATCAGATAGAATTAGATAAAAGAAGGTAAAAGCAGGGTAATTCCATAATATCTTTAGAAAAACTTCCTAGAAACTTCATAGACGCTGCTTTGACTTTATAAGTGTCCATAGTAGACTTTTTGATTAGAAACTTGGTCAATAAGTTAGCCACATGTCGTACATGCTTTAGAAATAAGACCAAAGTTTAAACACGTGGCGATTATATGAAATTTGTCTTCATAGAAGTCTATACATTTGCCCTGCATCTCTAGACATATGTCTTCGTAAAATTGACACGATTGGAGGTCCTATGAACGCCACTTCAGCCCTTAGGTAGATAAGAGAATAGTACATAAGAGCTGAAGCCCTCTCTCTTCACCTCACAACCCTCGCTTCTAAATTTCGATTTCAAGAGTTTCAGCGTCATCTTTCTAAGTAATAAATTTCATTCCAGTTTCTTTTAATATATACACTACCTTGTTTCTATTTTGTTATATTTCTTTGAGAGTGTTTTTCACTTACTTATTTGCTTCCGTTGAGTTCTTGTCCTTGACAGATTGACAAGAGTACACTTACAATATTAGAGCTTTGTCTTTTCTTGAGTAAGAGTGGATTACCCACTTTCTCTTGACAAGACATAAGCGTGTTAGAAGTTGCGGATTACCCACTTCTAAACTGATATTGTTCTTAGCATTTTCTTTGTTATCAAGTCTTTCTTTTTCTTTTGCCTTGAGCAATATCACATAGTTCTTTTCTTCTTAGTGTTATTATGGTAGAGCTTATCGAAATGAAGACTGCAATGGCACAAATGCAAGAATAATTAAGGGAGTTAATGCTTGCAATGCATCAACTCAATCTACTACCACAAGGAAGAACAAGAATAGCAGAAAGTGGAGATGTAGAGATGATTGGAGCTGCTTCAACACCTACATCAAATCACATTCCTTCTCCAATTGTAGAACACCCTGTAAGCGCCAGAGAACCAAGAATTGCCTTATCCAAGAAATTTGATGGTACGAGATCAAAGTTTCGAGGGTTCATCAATCAAGTACAATTAGCAATTGAACTTCAACCGCAAAGCTATCCAACTCCAGGATCACAAGTCAGGTTTATTGGAACTCTATTTTTTAGTTCTGCATTATCATGGTTTTCGTCCTTTCTTGAACAACGAAATCCCATACTGGACAATTTAGAAGCTTTTTTGGTAGAGTTTCGATCTATGTATGGTGAACACGATGCAGCTCGTATTGCAACAAACAAGATCCAAATTTTACGACAAGGAAACCGCTCTGTAACAGTGTATGCTTCACAATTTCGACAACTTGCAATCGATATCAAGTGGGATGATGCTGCACTCATCAGTCAATTTCTTTATGGATTGCAATATGAAGTAAAGAAATTGATGCTCAATTTACCTGATCCTCAAACATTGAGTCAAGCAATCGATTTTGCTGTAAAGTGTGACAATCGACTTTTTGAGTTTCAATCCGAGAATCGTACAAGGGAAACTCAACGTTATTACTCAATGGCAACATCTTCACCAAATGTACATTTGGAAGTAAAAGACATGCAAATTGACGCAGTACATTTCAAACCTCTTACTGAGCAAGAAAAGATTCATCGTCGCCAGGGAGGATTATGCTTATATTGTGGAGAACCTAAGCACACTGTTCAACATTGCCCAAAGAAACGACGCAACTATAAAATGAGGGGTACGGCGGTCAAAGGAGACAACATGTCAGAAAACGAATTTGTCCAGCTACAATAGGGACCGTGCAGCTGGAATCTTGTACAATTCCTAAAGAAGGTCCTATCCTCTCTTCAGAACCCTCTCCTTGTTTTATAATAGAACTATATTTAGGACCTAAAAACCACAAAGCCTCTGCTTTATTAGATTCAGGAGCCTCAGCATGTTTTTTAGATGAACAATTTGTTAGAAGTCGTAAAATACCTCTAGTACAAAAAACTAAACCTGTACATGTAGAAGTCATAGATGGTCGTCCATTGTCTTCTGGAGATGTCACTCATGAGACCCACCCTATAAAAGTAACAATAGACGATCATAATAGTTACGTAACCTTTAACATAATTAAATCTCCGTCTAATCTAGTTATTTTAGGTCTATCATGGTTGGAAAAATATAATCCTAAGATAGATTGGAATTCTCGTAGACTTCATTTTTCTCAAAACGTTATTAACACTTCCGTCGACCAAGTAAAAAGCTATAAGTCTAGTATAATAAAACCCGTACTTATAGGTGCAAAAGCTTTTATGCATGAAGCAAAAGGAGGATCAACTTTTGCTATTTATGCCACACCCGTCTCTGATAGTAAAAGCACTTCAAGTGGCTTTCCAAGCCAATACCAAGATTATCAAGATGTTTTTGAGAAGAAAAATGCCGATATCCTTCCGGAGCATCATTCATATGATTGTTCAATTGATCTCAAGGAGGGATCTCAACCTCCATTTGGACCAATCTACACTCTATCACAAAATGAGCTGGCAGAACTCAAAGAGTATATTGAAGAAAATCTAGCCAAGAACTTCACACGCCCATTCCAAACTCTGCTAGGAGCTCCAATTTATTTAAAGAAAAAGATGGATCGCTAATAACGCGTGGATTATTCCAGGCTTATCAAGATCACACGCTATCAAGTATCCATCGTCACATTCCCGGATTTTGACTTAATGAAACAAGTCAAGATCTATATAAAAATAGATCAATAGAGGAGCATACAACCTAGTTCGTATCAGCATGAGATGAATGGAAGACTGCATTTCGAACAAGGTATGAACACTTCGAATATAATGTTATGCCTTTTGGACTTACGAATGCACCAGCTGCTTTTCAACATCTCATGAACGATGTTTTTCGTGAATTCTTAGATGATTTTGTTGTCTGCTATCTAGACGACATTTAATCTACTCTAAGAATGTAGAAGAGCATGAAACACATGTTCGTCGTGTGTTACAAAAATTTAGAGAAATAAGATTGTACGCCAAGATGGAAAAGTGTGTATTTCACACTACTCAAGTTGACTTCTTAGGATATATCATCTCAAATGATGGCCTCATGATGGATCCTAAGAAAATCCAAACAATCATGGATTGGAAGATTCCAAAAATAGTAAGGGATGTACAATGTTTTTTAGGATTTGCCAATTACTATCGAATCTTCATCAAGAACTTCTCTCAAGTTGCAGCCCCACTTACACGTTTGACTTGTAAGGACAAGCTCGAGTGGAGTAAAGAAGCAGAAGCATCATTTGAAGCTTTGAAGATAGCTTTTACTTCTGCACCAATCTTGTATTGCGTTGATTTTTCCAAGGCATTCTTTATGGAAACAGACGCATCTGACTTTGCTTTGGGCGCAGTATTGTCACAAATGGGAACAGATGACAAACTCCATCTAGTAGCTTTCCATTCCAGAAAATTTTTGGCAGTAGAGATCAACTACAAAATCCACGATATAGAACCACCGCGGTGTGGATTCTTTTGAAATAAGCGTCATTATCTGAAGCTTCTAGTCGATCCACGTTATGAGTATTTGTGGTTGACTCACTATGTGAAAAAATTGTACATGTATATTTAATGTACAATTTACTACTTAGCTAAATGAAAGTCATATCAGTGGATTTTATTGATTATAGGATGTGATTAGGTTGCTAGTTTAGAAAGGATCTATTAAAAGGATTATTATTAAGATTTATACAACCTTATTTTCTTTTTAGTAGTGGCTTTTGAAGTTAATTTTATATGGATAGTAACTTGTATATATCTTAAGTCACCTATGTTAGACATTGGTGATCCTTAAGATCTTATTTACTTCTTTTATTTGGTGCTAAAAGCACCAAGTATGTAAATCTTATAAGAAGAAGGGTTAGAAAAGGATTTTTAGTGTAAAAAGGGTAGTTTGGCCATCTATGTGGATGAATAGAGGTG
This sequence comes from Physcomitrellopsis africana, assembly GCA_036785485.1. Lineage (NCBI taxonomy): Eukaryota > Viridiplantae > Streptophyta > Bryopsida > Funariales > Funariaceae > Physcomitrellopsis > Physcomitrellopsis africana. The sequence continues at coordinate 46,967 of JAWRVF010001527.1, read as the reverse complement.
GATGATAGAAATCTCTATTCTAATTGGCAAAAAATCATGCCCAATGGGCTTCAAGGAGGCTGCCCGAGGGTTTATTAGGAGTTAGGGTTTGTTTTTCGAGAGGAGTCGAACATCAGAGGCTAGGGTCATCAGGTTTAGGTTTTTGGGTATGGTTAAGGTGCAAATCTTGCATGATTTGGACTTTTAATGAAGAAGTTATAGGCGCTCAAAGTTAGGGTGTCGATTTTGGACCTACTGTCACTCTTTTGGATATATCTCGTGCATACAGAGAGCAATCAAAGATCGGCAACTGCGGTTGGAAAGCGCACTTTCTTGGCTACACTTTTGGCTATAGCTCAATAAAATCCAAGCTAGGGTCAAGGAGATATTGCGAGTTGAAGTCAGTGCTTGTAAGCTAAAGGTAGTAAGTGACTCTGCTTAACTAGCGGTTATATTTTGAGCTATATCTTAGTCAATTTGATAGATTTTTGGCTCAAAATTTTCAAGAGTATATATGTTTATGTCACAAGACTATGTGCTAAATTTTTGTGGCATTAAAGTTTTGGGTTTGAGAGATATAGAGAAAATAGTGCTCGGGTGTCTCTGAGCTAGGGTTTTAAGCACCTGCTAAGGAGTTTGAGATATCGAACGATCAAAAGTATATTTGCGGTTCAAATTTTTTTGTGGTAAAGCTTAAAGGTGAATACTACCTTGCCTGAAAGTTTGAAGAAAACTGAACGGCTGGATCAGAAGATATGATTTTCTAAAGTTTGGGAAGAAAAACATCCTTTGCGGAAAAATATATTTTTAAGGGTTTTTGTTGCAAATTTGGATTTTTGTGCATACTAAAGGTGTTTTTGGGAGCCAAGACTTTATGGAGGTGTAAAAAGTGGATGTATAGAGCCATGATATGATTTTGATATATAGATGAGTCTTTAATAGGTTTTTAAGGATTTTCTACACATCATAGAGAAAACTTATGTACAAACCTACTTAAAAATAAGAGGTTTTAATCATACAAAACCTTTTTCTTATATTATCGTGTGTATTTGTCCTTCTTATTAAAGAAAAATAACTCATTAGAGTTTAGCCAATAAATATTAAGTAAAATTCTCTACAGCTAGGTACCCGGTGTATTCCTAGATAGAAGTTCACGCCACGCGACACCGTGTATACGGATCACAAGAACCTCGAGTATTTCATGTCAGCACGCGTGTTGAATCGTCGTCAGGCTCGTTGGAGCATGTCTCTATTAAGATTCGAGTTCATTATTACATATCGGCCAGGAAAACAACAAAGGCTATCCGATGCACTTTCTAGACGTTCTTATCTTGCACCAAAAGAAGGAGATGCAGCTTTTGATCAACAAAGAATGACTCTCTTGAAGCCGGAGCAATTTCATCTTCGGGCAACGAAATCAACATTAACTGTTGATTCAACTTTTTTCAAGTAAGTCTAATTAAGTATGTCCTCAGATCCTCTTATTCATGAAATTAAGAATAATTCTTCTAAATCTCATGATATTTTGAAGTTTGAGTTCAAAAAAAATCTACTCTATTTTGAAGGGCGCTTATATGTTCCAGAAGGTGAAGCACGATTACGTGTTCTTTAAGCTCGTCATGACTTCCCGGCAGCAGGACATTTTGGGTACAATAAGACTCTAGAGTTGATATCTAGAGATTTTTGGTAGCCTCAAATGTGGAAGGGAGTCAAAGATTTTGTAAAAACATGTGATGTTTGTTCAAGATCAAAAACTCCTCGCCACCGACCCTACGGACTTCTTCAGCCATTACCCATTCCAAAACAACCATGGTCTTTTGTGTCTATGGATTTTATCACGGATCTTCCAAACTCAGGTTCTTATGATTCTATATTCATGATAGTAGATCGTTTCACTAAGATGGCACATTTTATACCATGTAGAAAATCTATCACAAGCAAAGAAACAGCTAAGATTTTCCTTGACAATATCTACTGCTATCATGGATTACCTAAGGATATTATATCGGATAGGGGAACTGAGTTTGTATCGAGATTTTGGAGAATGCTTTTCAAGATTCTAAAGGTGGATATAAAGCTATCTTCAGCTTTCCATCTTCAAATTGATGGACAAACAGAGCGCGTAAATCAAGTCTAAGAACAGTATTTGAGATGTACTATCAACTACCAATAAGATGATTGGACAACTCTTTTACCATTGGCAGAGTTTGCTTATAATAATACGGTACATTCTTCTATACAACAAACACCTTTTTTTTCTAATTATGGTTACCATCCACGACTTGATACTTTTGACTATTCAAAAGTTGACAATCTTGCGGCGGAAGACTTGGTAAATCATTTGTTAGAACTACATACAACAATGAAGGCACAATTAAAGGAAGCTCAAGAACGACAAAAGATAAATGCTGATGCGTATCAAAAGGAACAACCACAACTCAACGTAGGCGACAAGGTATGGCTACTTCGTCGCAATATCAAGACTACGCGACCTTGTGACAAGTTGGACTATCATAAGCTTGGACCTTTTCGTATTTCTGAACAAATTAATCCAGTTGCATATCGATTACGCCTACCAGAGTCTATGAAGATCCACCCTGTATTCCACGTGTCTCTTCTTGAACCCTATAAGACAATGAACATACCAAGAAGAAGACAAGTGCCACCTCCTCTTATAGAAGTGAATAATAATGACGAATTTGAAGTGGAAGAAGTCTTAGATTCAAGGCGGCGCTGAAATAGGTTGGAATATCTTGTTCACTGGCACGGATACGATATTAGTGAGCGCACATGAGAACCAGCAAAAAATTTGGCAAATGCAGCGAGGAAGGTGGAGACCTTTCATCAATAACATCCATCAAAACCAAGATGAAGACTTTTCCTATAAAAGAAACAAGATGTAGGCAAGATAACATTCAACTTTCTATCCTTGTTTGTAGCTTCTTTGTATTTTGTGACGCTAAAGAGATGGAGAATCAACAGCCAGCGGATTTGACTCAAGAGCCTTCATTTGCTGACCTACCGGACGAGACATTGCGACTGTCACAACCCTCAAGACGACGCAACCGAGATGAAGATCTTCAAGAACGACATGTTCTTTCCTCGAATAGATGGCGAGATACAACGTGTTTGGTATCACGACCTTGGAAGAGATTCTCGATGTTTGGTGATTTTATTGGAGATAGGAACAACTCCTGACGGTGTTCCAGATGTGATATTTGAAGGAAGTTATGAAGGTCACAACAATGATCAAATAACAGGGTGGTCTTCTCGCCCTGGAATGGGACACTATCGATGGCTGAGAGGACCCATCAATTACCTTTGAAGAGAACAAAGATCAGAATATGTGGCAAATACTATTCGCCGCATCTTAGACTTTCTACACATGTAATCACCGCTCCTCGTGGAACTCGTCCTTTAAAGGGGGTAATGTCACGGACATATACATAGTTACCTATATGATCAGATAGAACTAGATAAAAGAAGGTAAAAGCAGGTTAATTCTATAATATCTTTAGAGAAACTTCCTAGAAACTTCATAGACGCTGCTTTGACTTTATAAGTGTCCATAGTAGACTTTTGGATTAGAAACTTGGTCAATAAGTTAGCCACATGTCGCACATGTTGGTAGCTTGAAGACCAAGCTAAATACGTGGCGAACATATAGGAAACTTGCCCTGCAAGTTCGACACGTGTCTTGCAACTTGGACACGTGTCTTGTAAATTGGATACGTGTTGGAGGTCCTATAGAATGTCGCCACTTAGCTCTTAGGTAGATAGTATAAATAGAGACAAGAGTGAAGCCTTCTTCACTCTTGTCAACTCTTTTTTTGTTTCCAGTCTAGTTCAAGAGTCTCTAATTTTCTTGTCTTTTGGCATTAGTCATTCCAGTTTCTTTTTAATATATATATTTCTTTATATTTATTTCTTTGAGAGAGGTATCACTTGTTTATTTGACTTCATCCAATTATTGTCTTTGACAGTTATTATATATATAAAAGTTGAGCTTTGCAACTTTTGGGATTGCTTCCACTTCTCCTACAAAAAATTGTAAACTCTAAAATGTAACATATTTTGATATATTAGGTGAAAGTATTATCTAATACGCATGGCAACTTTAGATCTAGAAGGATGTTGTCAACAAAATTCTTGTATCTTTGACAATGTTGTCATGTTGTAACATGTTTATGTGATATAAAACATAAACAAGAATGATTTCTACTTATTATTCAATTATCTTGGCTCAATAGGAACTCAAGATACTTAAAAAAAGGTTTATGAAAGCCTCTTAGATTATTTTCTTATTTATTAGCTGATAGATAAAAGTTAATTATTAAATTTTCTTTCAAGGTTGTAAAAACTCTGTCATTGCTTTTAAAAAAGCTATAAGTTAATGAAAATAGGATAAAGAAGATAAATAACTAATATGCTTGATATTAAGATTAAGTTGAAGATAGGATTACCCTTAAAAATCTTAAAAATAAGTTGGATTGATATCCAGGGATTGACCGTTGTTGTAGTAGAGAGTATTTGCCTCAAGAAAGTGCTGGGCTTCTAGCTACCACTAAATACTCAACCAAGATCCACAATAAAAAAACCTTCAAATTTATATAAAATTCTTTCTCTTAAGGCTATTATACCTAATACATAAGTTTTATTTCACAAAAGACTTTAAACCCTCATTCATCCATAAGAGGGTGGATTTTTTCCAAACTTAAATAATCTATAACTCTTAATCTAATCGTTTAAATCTATTCAAAATTTACATGAAGAACTGATGTACTCTTCAAAACTAGCACTACAAATTTCAACTATTGATTCTTTATTGATCTTTAGATATTGCAAAAACCCTAACAGTAGCTTCAAATCCTTGTTTACAAATACTTGTGTACTAAATCCTTCATATTTCACAAACTAAATGTCCAAATGCTATGAAAACTTAATCTATTGCTTTTTAGCACAAAGATTTATCTTTTTGAAAATTTTTAGATAAAAATTCGTCCAAAAATTCAAGATATGGCAAAACCCATCACTATCAATAATACAGCCTATTTACTGCCATAGAGTTCAATCTGTTGTTTTGGATTCCCAATATCTCCTTGTTTAATATTCTAAATGTAACAATTCTTCTATATTGGATATAGAATTTAAAACCCCCTCTCCAATTGTACCTTTCAATCTCCAAAAGCTTCCGTATAACTCCTCCAATCCTCAAAAGTGTGACAGTAGGTACAATTTGTACACCTTAATTTCAAGCGCCTACTTCTCCCTCATAAAAATTCCAAATCTCTTCATTTTTATACCAAAATTGTAGCCCAAAAAATAAGCTTTCTAATCCTAGTCTCTGATTTCTAAATGGCCTCCTTGAAGTTGTCAAAACTTTTGTTCTTGTTGTAGGCAGCCTCCTCAAAGCCTATTGGGTATGACCATTGATCAATAGGAATGAAGAACTTCACCTCTTGTCTTCATTCATCCTCACTTTGTCTTCATTCTTCCAAATAGGCCTCTTAGTAGTTTAATTCTTCTTTTTTGGACCCCAATTGCCTCTCAAGGCTTTATACTAAATATTTAGGTCCTATATAATTTAAATATTATAACCAAACTAAGTAAAAATCTAAAATAAAGTTATTTATACCAACTCCCTTTAATTTACTTTATTAACTATTCTAACACATATTAGAACTTATAAATATATTATATATTTTAACTAATTTTTACATACTGTATTAAATTACAGTACAACATCATGTATGGGACAGGGTTGAAATCCAACCTCAAGCCACAAAAATAGCCACCAAAAGCAAGGTATCATGGCATTCAAAGATCAACAATTAAGATTGAAGAGTTAGCTTTAAGCTTGTTCTAAAGGCATTAGATTTGTTTTAGTATTATTTAGAAGGACTTAGCAATTGCTATCTAAAATTAAGGTTTTTATTAGAGATTAAGTTTTTATACAGTATAATTAGAACTAGCACTTTAAGCTATTGTGTGCAATTGAAGTAACATCTATGGTTGAAAATTTGATAGTATGTTGGTGATTGAGTGTGCTAAGATTTAATAAACATTTGTAACAATCTAATAGTGCAACCAAGATTTACATGACCTTTAGTACAAAGAGGTACAAAAAATTGGCAATTTAAGATTGTTTAGAGTTTCTACAATATCTAAAGATTTATTAATTGAATCAAGGTGAAATTTAGCATAATATTAGAAGACTTGAATAAAAAAATACACACCAATTTTTAACTGAAGTTAATAGTTGGAAAAGGAGAAATTACTACTAGGATATCTACATCAACTTTAAAGTTGGTGGCTGAATGACATCAATGTGGTTTTTGATTAATTTTCAACAATCTGTAAGTTGGATTGGACTAAAAATTTCTAAGAATATAAAAGAATTATTGTCACGGACACAAATTATAGACTTGAAGTCTAAACAAGAAGTTCAAGAAGAATTGACAAGAACTGGATTAATCAGATGAGTACAAAAATAATACTAGAGAGGTGAGCTAGAGCTCCAAGAGATGTGTTGTCAAGAGTGAAGAACTCTTCAGCCTTGACTCCAATATATACTCCTACCTAGGAAGCTTCTCAAGTAGCTTCCTCCAACTAGGGAGCTTCTCAAGCAACTTCTACCAACTAGGAAGCTTTTAGAAGGCTCATAAAGGTTCTAGAGAGTTCTAAGAAACTTCTAAAATATTCTAGAAGGTTCTAATAAGTATGACCTTGACATCACCTCCTTCTCTAGCTTCGAGGTCTCCGAGAAGCCATTTGAGATGTATACTCACAAACGTAGGAAATCAAAAATTTGTCGCAATATACTCCAGCTGTCATTCACGAGGCACATGATTCATGGATCTTTGTAGCCACCGATAATGACCAATACCTTCTACTTGAGACCATGCTTGAACTTTTGTATCTTCATTATGGAAACAACCTGAAAATATCGCTTTGCCACTACTTGCATGAGCTGGTTCAACTTCAAAGATAATTACAAGTGACGTTGTCATACTGCATTTACGTGCAGTGTATAAAAATATGAAAAATCTTGTATCTATTGTTAATATATGTGTGAGTGCTAGAGGTTATTTTAGAAGATATTATAAAGAGAGGATTTATTATAGCCACTTAATTAGTGAATTAAGATGGCTATTTGTTTTGTTCTTACCTTATTTATATCCTAGAATAGACTCTTTTGTAATTAGAAGAAAGGTAAAGGTTGTTTTACCTTTCTTGTTGACTTTTGAGGTAGAATGGATCTTATGAAGGATAAGAAAGGAGAGCATGGGGTGAATAAGGCCCATCCAATAGGATTTGGCTGCCCATGTGGGCGTCTCATAGTCTATTATAGAAAGAAAGGGAGATATACTCCTCTTGTTAGATTGTGCAAGGAGGCAGTTTTGGATAGTGAACTTTGGAGAGAGATAGCTTCGTGGATATAGAAGCGTTTGTAGTGAAAATTGGTGGGTGTGTTCTTCGAGTTGTGAGGATTCTAGAACCTACTCACTTGCTTGTATTGGAGTTGTGAACAAAAGGTTATGCTTGTTTTAGTAGAGTGAGGTTTGCTGCCACCCGACGAAGAGGGGCAGAAACTTCGAGCTGCCACTGCAAGTTTGATTTCAACTCTTTCTTAGTGAAATTTATAAAGAGTGTGGAAAATTGTGCTAGCTTTCTATCAAGACATCTCTTGTAGCATTTGGAGTTGAAGAGCAAAAGTTGTGAGCTTGAGAGTGGGAAAGGGTTTGCTGCCACCCGACGAAGAGGGGCAGAGACTTTGTTCAACCACTTAAGTCGGACAGTCTCTTCAATCCTTTTGATATTTTAGGTGCTTGTAGTAGCTTATGTAAGCTTTCTACAAAAACAAAAATCAATACATTTGGAGCTTTGATGAAAGTTTTATGAGCCGTGAAGTGTCAAAGAGGAAAAATTGTTGCTAGGGTTTGAAGAGTAGAATCAACTAGCTACAAAATCTGGAGTTTGAGAGGCATGCATGCGAAATTTTAGAGCAAGCTAGATGATGGAGTGAGCTTTCTAAAAAACTATTGCATGTCCAATTTGGAGAAGGGAAGTGATCACAACAAAGGCTGAAGTGAAGAGGAGCTTTGCTGCCTTTGCATTTGCTTGGAAATTTTAGCGCCTACTTCTTTTAGCCATAACTTTTAAATGGTAAGTCATCTATTTGTGAAAATTTGATATGTTTTACAATGGATTATTGGCTTTCCATAGGCTATAAGCACGCTTGATTCGACCTTTGGATGAATTTTTAGTGATTTATTTAATTTCAACTTGTTGTATAACTTGTATTCCTCATATGCGGTTGTATTTTGAGGTATACTTGAATACATACATACTTTGCTTATACTTTTTAGACAAGTATATATACTTGTATTTATACAAGTATTCTATAAGTATTCTACAAGTATTATACATAATATTTGTACAAGTATTTGTACAAGTATTATACCAAGGATTAATACAAGTATTTATACAAGTATTATATTAAGGATTTATACAAGTATTTATATAAGTATTTGTATAAGTATTATTCAAGTATTTATACTTTATATTTGTACAAGACTTGTACAAGTATAATATAAGTATAACTTGTAAGCTTGAAGAAATATTGTGCAAGTATAGAACATACTTCTCTCATGTTCCTGCGAGTTAGTAGCGGTACAGGAACGGGCGTTTTAGGCGAATATCGTTTCCAGACAGCGTCTTCTTGGTCTTCTTAGCGTCTTCTTGGGCATTACAATTCTTCATCTCGAGGTCGGCGATAAATTGAAATTTTCGATTGAGGATGAGCATTAGTGCGATTATCTACATTACCGTAGAGCCATATCTAAATATACCTTGATATTAGATATCTTGATATTACAAAATACAACAAGTTATGTTTGGATACGACATGGATCCCTTTTCTATTCATTTCTCTAGAGAAGGCTTCATCTTCACGCTTCATTAATGACCAGCTTTTGATTTATTAGGATATCGTTGATGGAATTCCCATACCTTTCGTGACGCATTGGCAAGATTTTCGGCCGGTTCCCATGTTTTTTCATTAATATCGTAGCCACTTCAATGCACAAAGTATTCTAATTTATTCCATCTTCACCATGAATCTAGTATCCTTTCCACCTCATATTCTTCATTGTTTTTCGATTTCTATCTTGGAGGTGGCGGGACATTGCACTCTTAAAACGGTGATTACGATAAAGGCTCTAACTTGCTTGAAAACATAGAAAAGCGGGATGTCACATACCATGGCATTTGGTAACACTACAAGTAGTGCGCCGCGGAGATTGATACCATTTTCATCTAACATCATTTGTCTCATTGTTAAGCTTCAAAGATATAAGGCTTGGTCTTGATATTCCGTTGAAGCAACCATATTTTATCTCCAATCTTGAAATTAGGTGTCTAATTCCAAAATTTATCCGCGGATGCTTTATAAGATTCTTGGGCAATTCGCAATTGAAGCTTCAATGTGGTTTGAAGCTCCGATAGCTGCTGCACCAATCCTTCAGCTGCTGGGTTATTATTCGCTGACGGATTCAATAGATTAAGCTTCGAATGGTATCCATAGTTGAAAAAGAATGATGTTTTTTGAGTCGACCCATGAAAGGTGTTGCTATATGCAAACTCGGCTAGCGATAGATATGCAGTCTAATCATCTTGCTGATAATTGATGCTGCATCATAAATACTGTTCCAAAATTTGATTCACTCGTTCCGTTTGGCCGTCAGTTTGACGATGGAATGCCGAAGAAAGCGATGTCATATGATTGCAACTTTCACATTTTGCACGCTTTTTAGTCTCAGACTCTGAATCGATCCGATCTGATATCATGAAATGGTTTAGGTTGTAACTATCAATACCGTATCAAAAACCTCCTTTCATACAAAAATTTGATGTAACTGCTTATGAGGGATAAAATGTGCCGTTTTGTAGTCAATCTCTGGCAATAAAAGATCTTGTCAAATGAATTTGATTCGATGGCGACGGATCTATAATAAAGTCCGTAGGCCCGAAGATATGGACAATACGGAATAGGCAATGGCTGTAGAAGTCCATAAGGGCGATGTCGAGGGTTCTTAGATCTTGAACAAATGTCACAAGAGAGGACAAAATCCTTCACATCCTTCCACATTTGGGACCACCAGAAATCTCGAGAAATGAATTCCAAGGTATTATTGAATTTGAAATGTCCCGCAGTTGAAAAGTCATGACAAGATTAAAGGACTTGAAGTCGTGCTGGCCCTTTTGGGATATACAACCGCTCTTCAAAGTATAAGAGATCTCCTTCAACCTTGAACTTGTCATCATTGATACGCTGCTTAATATCAAAGACTATTGAATCTTCAATGGTCGCAGCACGTATCTGGTTGAGGAAGTCAACATCAATTGGCACCACAGCAGCACAAATCCTGAATTGCTCTGGCTTTAATAATATTGTACACTGTTGATCAAGCGCTGCTTCTCCAATCTTCGGTGTAAGATATGATCTTCTTGATAAGGCATCGGATAGTCCTTGCTGCTTTCCAGGCCAATAAGTAATAACGAAGTCAAATCTAGATAGCGACATATTCCATCGAGCTTGACGACGGTTTAGAACCCGAGCAGACATGAAATATTCTAGATTCTCGTGATCCGTACATCTGATCACCGGATCACTGGCAGCTCATGAGGTATTTCCTCTTGGAAAGAATCCATTATAGCAAGGAGTTCCTTATCATGAATCTCGTAGTTGATCTCAACCACAGAAAACTTTCGTGAATAGAATACAATCGGATGAAGCTTATTGTCGATGCCTATCTGTGAAAGTATGGCTCCTAAAGCAAAATCTGAAGCATCGGTTTCCAAATAGAAAGCCTTTGCAAAGTTTGGATGTACCAAGATTGGAGCCGTAGTAAATGCCGTTTTAAGATTTTGAAATGCTTTTTCCGCTAGAGGTCCCCATTCCAGCTTATCTTTACATGTTAATCGAGTGAGTGGAGTAGCAACTTGAGAATAATTCTTGATGAAGATCTGATAGAAGTTAGCAAAGCTGAGAAAACATTGTACGTCTCTAACCGTCTTTGGAACTTCCCAGGACACAATTGCTTCCACCTTCTTGGGATCCATCTTTAAGCCTTCCGTAGTCGCAACAAATCCTAAAAACTCTATCTCAGTTTGGTGAAATAAGCACTTCTGTAACTTGGCGTAGAATCCTTGCTCGCGTAGTTTTTCAAGTATCAAACAAACGTGCTTCTTATGCTTTTCTTCATTCTCAGAAAATATCAAGATATCATTTAGATAAATGACAACAAAATTGTGTAGATATTCTCAAAAAATATCGTTCATTATGTCTTGGAAAACCGCCGAAGCATTGATAAGACCAAATGGCATGACAATATATTCAAAATGACCATACCTAGTACGAAAAGGCATGCTTCCGTTAGTCTCGCTAACTTTTGATTCCGCCTTGAGGTTATACTTCCCACTTAGATCAATCTTTGTAAAGATCTTTGCACGTCCAAGTTGTTCCAGAAGACTAGAGATCAAAGGTAATGGATAGCGATTCTTCTTTGTCACCTTGTTGAGACCTTGATAGTCCACGCACATCCGTAGTGAGCCATCCTTCTTCTTCACAAATAAGATTGGTGCCCTAGTTGGCAATTTTGAATGACAAATGAAGTTCTTGGCTAGATTCTCGTCAATATATTTCCGCAACTCAGCCAACTCCATCTGCGATAGGTTGTAGATTGGGCCAAAAGGCGATTGTGCTTCTTCTTGCAATTCTATGGCACAATCATATGGTTGATGTTTTGGTAGCATGTCAGCATTCTTCTTTTGGAACACGTCTTGAAAATCCTTGTATTGTTCCGATATTCTTGTTGTTGAAATCTGCTCTCCACTAGTTGGAGCCGCATAAATGACCAATGGTGTGCCTTCCTTGCATGATCTTACAAATGTTCTTGCTCCAATGAACAAGGATTTTTTGATTTAGGATCTTCTTCCAAGCTTGTCCTCAAGTTGTTCTATGGGAAATGTTATCCTCCGCAACCTCCAATCTATGCATGGATTATATTTTTTCAACCAAGAAAGACCAAGAATAATAGGATTTGATGGGGTGCTAATAATGTTGAAAATAATATAACTACTATGATCTTTAAACGTCACTTCTATAGGTTCTAATTCATGTGTGACACTATTAGATAATAAAGGTCGTCCATCTATTACTTCTACGTGAACAGGTTTGAATTTTTGTACTAGGGGAATTTTGTGACGCTGTCATGATGTAACGTGACTACTAGGTGAAAGAGTGTAGAAATAATATATTATAAAAGATCTTAGTTCAAAATATTGTAGCAAATTATCTTAGAAAAAAAATAGATAATAATAAAAAGGGAGTAAAACTATTGAGTTTTTATGTTGCCTTTTTTACAAATGAGCTTCTATTTACTTTGTAGGGCCATAAGTAAGGCAAAACAAAGTAGATTGGAAAATAAAATGATATAGGCATATATAAGAGAGAATTAAGAAGAGGTTTCAGAAAAACTTACTGCAAAAATCTTGAAATAGATACCCGGAAAGGACCGGTTATGAGCTGGGGTCAAATTCAGATCCCAAGGCACAAAACTGCATGCCTACGGCGGATCCGGGATGTTTTTGCAGATCAGAGATTGGGATTAGAGTGTGGACTTGAAGGATTTTGTATAAGAATTGGTTTTGAGTGATTTGGAGAAAAAATGACTTTGTAATAGCTTTGCAAAGTCAAGGTTGTTTTTGGCAACTTGGGATTTTGTGAAATAAAATAGGGTTGATGTTTTAGGCAATTTCAAAAGTTTTGTAGCAGATCTACAGCTGGAAGTTTGTAGATTTTTGGATATTTTTGTTAATAATGTGTGTTATGAATTTCATAGTTTAGTTGTACATAATTGAGGTTTAAGTGGGTCAAGATCTTGGAAATTAAGTTTTGAGGGTCAGTTAGGGTTTTTGAGATCTTAAGCAATCTGCTAGTTGGATTAGAGTAATTTTTGTTTGTGTGGATAATAGACTTGTTTTCCTATACACATGAGTGATTTGAGACTAATTGAATGGTGAAAAAGGAAAAAATCAGCACTGGAAGATCAGCATTAAGGTTGGAAAAAGAGGCCGATCAACACCCAAGAAGTTTTTGGGATTTTTCTTCCATTTGGTAAATTTGATTTCCTTCAAATTTGTTGTGCTTGTTGTTAACTAAGAGGTTGAAAGGTTTACAAAGTTTTAAGTTAGATCAACAGTATAATCAGCAGATATTGAGGTTCTAATTTTTTCTAGGGTTGATTTGAATTGGTTAGAATTTGGTTTAAAATTTGATTAGGGTTTGATTTATGGTTTAGGGTTTGCTTAGGATTTGGTTTAGGATTTAGGATTTAGGATTTGACTTAGGATTTGACTAGGATTTGGCCAGGATTTGACTTAGGATTTGACTTAGGGTTTGATTTAGGTTTTAATCAGGGATTGATTTAGGGTTTGATTTAGGATTTGATTAGGATTTGATCAAGGTTTTGACTAGGGATTGACTTAGGATTGGATTAGGGTTTGACCAAGGTTTGACTCAGGGTTTGAACAAGGTTTGACTTAGGGTTTGAGTTAGGTTTTGATTAGGATTTGACTAGGATTTGGCCAGGATTTGACTTAGGGTTTGACTTACGTTTTGATCAGGGTTTGACTTAGGGTTTGATTTAGGTTTTTGACTAGGATTTGACCTAGGATGTGAATAAGATATGACTTAGGGTTTTAAGATTTTATTTTTAGTATTTTCTAAATTTAGTATTTTATATATTATTTTTTATTATGATTAATATATAATTCATTTACTCTTCTTTTTTAATTGCTTAAAGATTGGATCAAAGTTTGATTAGTATTATTAAGATTTAATAGAAGTTGTTTAGGATTCTATTAGAGTTGTTAGGATCTTGTTGTTGTATATTTCTTTTTTGTCTTCCACAACCAGGTGCCCAAAGCATTCTTGAGCAAAATTGCATGTATTACGACAATGCTTAGCAAATTCTTGGTCTAAGAAACAAGCAGATGCTCCTGAATCTAATAAGGCTAAGGTTTTTAGTTTTTCAGGACCAAAAGACAAAGGAATTGTAAAACAACGGGCAAGTTGAGTAAAAAGAGAGGAACCTGGTTTTGATTTGTCCAGCCGCATGGTTCCTATTGTGGCTGGGCATCCTCGTTTTCCTGAACAAACGCACCTCTATTCTTGATGTTGCATCCATTTTGCTTCTTCGGACAGTTTCCAGCTCTATGGCCTTCTCCACTACAATAAAAGCACAAACCTTTCTCCATACGCTGCTTCTTTTCTTTTGGAGTAAGGGATTTGACACGTACCGCATCAATCTGCACGTCTTCTGTCTCCGATTGTGAATTTAGGCTACTTGCCGATATAATTGCGCCGTGACGACTTGTATATTGTTTGGAGCGTTGATCTTGGCAACGTTGAAATAGGCGATTATCGTACTTCACAGCTTGGCTAATAGCCGTTGGCGTTAAACAAGTTCAGAAAGAGATAACAACGATGTCGCGTTGTCTAAAACCCAAATTCCAATAGATTGAACCATCAGTAATATTCATTAAGGTTGATGTCGTATGCCAATGCACAGAAATTACGATCGTAGATTGATGTGAAGCGGGTCCTGGTTTGTAGCGATCAAATTTTGTTGTAATCCACCCAAGGAGCCTTGTCATTGCTAAGCCAAATGCCTATGATTGCGCGCAAAAGAGTCTCAAAGTTATTCAAAATTGGTGATCCTTTTTCAAATAGAGGAGTAAACCATGATAGAGCATGTCCCATAAGCAAAGTTCCAATCAATCCAACGCGTGATTCCTCCGTCGGATAACGTTCAAGTTGTAGAACTGTTATTAACTTGATTTGATTGATGAAACCTCAAAATTTGGAGCGTGTGCCATCAAACTTGTCTGGAAGGCTAATTTGAGGTTCCTTTCGTTGTGAAAGTAATGATTCTAGTTGAACCACAGATAAAGCTGCTTCTTCTAGTGCAGAAGCTCGAGGTTGATGAAGCCCAGATTGTGCTATTCCGGATGCTCTATGATTATGAAGTCTTGCAAAAATTCCTTCCATCATCGTAGTTCTCTGTGATAACGTAGCAAGAGCATTCTTAATGGCATCCATCTTGGACTCCAAACTTTCATTCATATTAATGTCTTGACCTCCAATCATTCTAAGAAAAAAGAAGTAATTGTTTCTACAAGGAGGAAATATTGGTTTAGAAGAGGGTACTTCGCAACCTCTAAAACGCCTTAAGTCCTTCAAAAAGAGGGGTAATCCACTCTCTCCAAGAAGAATAAGACTCCAATATTATGACAAAAAGATATCAGTTTAGAGGAGGGTAATCCGCAACCTCTAAAATACTAGTGTCTCTTCAAGAAGAGGGATAATCTACACTCCAACAAGACGGAACTAGCTCTGATATCCAAGGTGAGAGCAGTCTCGACAAATTGTCACGGACACAAATTATAGACTTGAAGTCTAAACAAGAAATTCAAGAAGAACTGGCAAGAACTGGATTAATTAGATGAGTACAAAAACAACACCAGAGAGGTGAGTTAGAGCTCCAAGAGATGTGTTGTCGAGACTGAAGAACTTTTCAGCCTCAACTCCAATATATATTCCTACCTAGGAAGCTTCTCAAGCAATTTCCTCCAACTAGGGAGCTTCTCAAGCAACTTCCACCAATTAGGAAGCTTTTAGAAAACTCTGAAAGATTCTAGAGAGTTCTAAGAAACTTCTAGAATATTCTAGAAGGTTCTAATAAGTATGTCTTTGACACTTATATTTGTATTTGTATGCAAAATTTCACACTAAATTGATAGTCAAATTAAGATTTATAGCTTACTGAAGTTTATTGACTAAGATTAGGACTTGCAAAGAGAAATCTAAGTTGTTTGATTGTGACAAATAATAAAGCAATTGGGATTTATATGTAGATGAAATTATCAAGAAGAGTGATTTTAAGCACTTTGTATTGACTTAAGTACTCTCATATTGATATTCATATCATATTCTTCTTATATAGACAAAACTTATTAAGGATTCTTGAGTATTTGTGAACCACAACTTCACCCTGTACAACCAAGTGCGCGGCACTGTCATATTGTAATTACTTATAGTATGTAAAATCCACTCAAAATGAATAATATGTTTATAGATTTAGATATGTGTTAGAATAGCTAGTAAAGTAAATTAAAAGGAATTAGTATAAGAAACTTTATTTTAGATTTTTACTTAGTTTGGTTATGGGGTTTAAATTATATAGAACCTAAATGATTAGTATGAAGCCTTGAGAGAAGGTGGGAGCCTAAGGATGAAAATTTAAGCTAGTAGGAGGCTAATTGGAAGGGATGAAATCAAGGCATAGTTGGATGAAGGCAAGGAATGAAGAACTTCATCCCTATTGGTCGAATACCATGCCTAATGGGCTTTAAGGAGGCTGCCTGCGATCTTAATAAGGATTTTGGCAACTTCAAAGAGTGCAATTGAAAATCAAAGACTATTATTAGAAAGCTTGTTTTTTGGGTCTACAATTTTGGTATAAAAATAGAGGGATTTGGAATTTTTATGAGGGAAGAGTAGGCGCTTGAAGTTAGGGTGTACAAATTGTACCTACTATAATTCTTTTGAAGATTGAAGGAGTTGTATGAGAGATTTTGGAAATCGGGAGGTGTAATTAGAGAGGTGATTTCAAGATCTATACTTAATGTGGAAAAATTACTACATTTGGAGTTTTGAAAAAGGAGATATTGGGTGTCAAAGATAGCAGATCAAATTCCAAGGCAATAAGTAGGCTGTTTTGTTGATAGTGATGGGGTTTGTTATATCTTGAGTTTTTGGATGAATTTTTATTTCAAACTTTTCAAAAAGATGTAATATTATGCTAAAAAGTTTCATAGCATTTGGACTTTTGGTTTGTGAGATATGAAGAATTTAATACATGGGTGTTTGTAAACAAGGGTTTGAAGCTACTGCTAGGATTTTGGCAATATCTAAAGATTGATAAAGAATCAATGGTTAAAATTTGTGGTGGTAGTTGTAAAGAATACATCAGTACTTCATGTAAATTTGGAGTGGATTTAGACAGTTGGATTTAGATTATTGAAATTTGAAAAAAAATTCCCTTCCTTTGGGGGAATGAGGGTTTTAGAGCATTGATATGTTTTGAGAGGTTTGTGGAAATAAGACTTATATATTGGGTGTAATAGCCCTATGAAGAAATATTTTATATAAATTTGGGGATTTTGTTATACTTGGATCTTGATTGAGTAATTAATGGCAACCAGAAGCCCAATGCTTTCTTGAGGCAAATTCTCTCTATCACGAAAACGCATTCCTAAATAGGACAACACATAATACGACATAAGTGGTGAACTCAACATAAAAGTTTGGGATAGAAGGTGTTGGATTTTATTGTGATTATTTAGAATCAATGGTGCAAGAAGGTAAAAAGATTGAATTTGGAATTTTTGATAGAGTTTTGGATGGCGCTTCAATTGGAGCTTCAAGTAGAGCTTCAAGTGGATTTTCTTCTAGTAGACAAGATATGTATCTGGATTCAAACATTGCAAATATGTTTCAAGCTTTTATATTATTTATGCAATAGTAATAAGGCAATGATCGCAAGGAGGCTTTGGCAATTAAAGCATTATAAGGAGTGATTAATAAGGTTGATTAAATTGTGCAAGTACCTAAAATTCAAGTGCCCACTTCACGATCAATAGTACCTACCGTCCAACTTTCAATAATTACATCAAAAAAAGAAGATATGGAAATTAAAGAACATATATGCAGAATGTGGGATCTTTAAATTAAGCTTATAAGGCTTAAGGAGAAGACTTCTATAATAAATTCAAAAGCTATTTTTAAGCAAAGATATATACAAAGATGTATTTGGTGTGATGATGATTTTTATTCTTGAAAGGATTGTGGTGAATTCAATGCAATGGTGCAAGAAGACATTATTTTTTGAAAAGATGGAAAAATGACATTAAAACATACTGGTGATTTTTTCTAAACTAAATTTGATAAAAGAGATATGAAAGCATTGCTTAAGGATTATTTGGCAGCAAATGGGATTGCCATGATGGAAGTTATAAGTTATGGTGATAGGATGGATGATAATGGTAACCAAGATTTTTTTGGAAGTATTGAACCAAGTGGACTTTGATCTTCTACCATTTCTATAATGTATAAAAAGAAGATGCCTCGAGAAGCTTTATTAAGGAATATTATAATAATTTATAGAACTACGGGTTGGAAGGATCTTGTAGAAGCTTTGTTAGTGCATGCCTATATTATTAAGAGCCAACATGAAGCCTTAATAGAAGAAAAGAAAAGATATGATTCTAATGAGACAAGAGAAGGAAATTCTTCCAAGAGGCAAATTCGAGGAGATAAGGCTTGTGAGATGGCTTTACAAGAATTACCAATAAAAGATGCTTCAATATCTTTAAAGAAAAAATCAAAAGACTTAGGAAAAAAAAAAAAGTCATCAACTTACAAACTTCTCTCTGATATTAAAGCAGCAACATATTTAAAGGAGGTGCTTGAAGATCAAATGCTCAATGCTAAAGTTGAATTTACATTGAAGGAGATTTTAGATATTACAAAGAAAGAATTTTATAATGTCATTATTGATAGTATTAAGCAAAAAAGGCAATTAATGGATGAAGCTAGATCAAATCATGCTATTAATATATATATATGTGAGGATGAAAAAAATAAAATTAATAATTGTTGTAAATAATCAACAAGTGGAAGAAGGAGTTATAATCAAAGAGCAAGTTTTGATGATCTGAGTGACAAGAAAAAAAAAATTTGAGTCATTATATTCAAAAGCATTGGATTAAAGTAACTACAGAGGCATTAGTGAAGATTGGAGATATGGATGAGTAAGTTGTTGCTTTGATTGACCACAGTTTGGAAATAAATTTTATATCTAAGGATCTTTATATGAAGCAAAAGTGGCCAATTGATATAGAGCATAGATGGATGATATAGGCAGCTAATAATATATAAGATGAATTGTATAGTGCTTGTCCGAATGTAAAAATTTGAATTGGTGATGTTACAATAGAGCAAAATTTTTTTATTCAAGATATAACATCTTATCTTCTTATTTTGGGACAACCATATATTATTGCAATTCAGATGGAAACAAAAATACTCAATGATGGTTCAGCTTATGTATGGATTTGTAATAAAGATAGAAGAAGAACAAAATAATTTTTGATTGTGCCTCTAAATCATGAATGCAATCGAGACAAATTGAGAGAGAATCTATTACCAAGGATTGTTGAATAATTTTTGGATTTTTGAGGAATACCATTGTAAAGTAAGATTATGGAGGTACAGAAGATGAGGTACTTTTACAAGATATAGGTGCCTTTGACATAAGTTTTATTAATATTTTTGAAAATGAAAGTATTATATATAAAAAAGTTTCAAATTTAAAAAGAAAAGAAAGAAAGAGACTATGTGATAGTAAAAAAGAATTATGTGAATTAAAAAAATTAAAAGAAGATGAAAGGTTTTCTAGTGTTTATGATGAAAATGGATCAGAAGATTCTTTGGAATTGATTGTATCAATTGGATTAAAACATGATGATAAGGTTGTGCATATTCATTTAAGAAAAATTTATTCTATATTTGAATCTTTTTAAGCATTAGAGGTTATAGTTGAAACAAAATATAAAACAATAGATAAGAAGGTAAAACGTGTTGTCGGACCATTACTAGAAGATCCTAAAGAATAGATGGAAAAAGCATCAAGAGAAAAGAATTTGAGAAATCTAATGAATATTGGATACAAGTTCACTAAAAGAAACTTTTGAGGAATTAAAAATTGATTCTAATAGTTTTTTGTTGCGAAAGGAAATTGAGTACCTCAAAGAGATGTTAGCAAAACGAGATAAATTCATTTGTCTTTGAATCTCATGAAATTAGATGTATGGATTCAAATATTATAATTCTAATGGTTATTTTTACTATATCGCATGTGCCTTGGATTTTGAAGCCAATTCCAATACCAAGGACACATTTGCCAAGTTTGGTGGAATTATTGAAAGAAAAAATGAAGATGAAGGTTCTCGAGCCATTTTTTGCACTATATTCTAATTGATAGTTTAAAATACCTAAGAAAAATGGATCACTATAATTTATTCAAGATATGAAACCACTAAATATAGTAAGTATCAAAAATACAAGAATTGGACCAATAGTAGATGAATTTGCTAAAGCATTTATAAGAAAGACAATCTAATCAATGGATGATTTGTATTCAAGCTATGACCAATTTCAACTTGTAATGGAGAGTAGAGACATGACAATGATGAAAACACCACTTAGACTAGTTAGAATGTATATTCTTCCTAAAGATACTACCAATTCAATAGCACATATGCTGAACGGAATAAACATTGTATTGAGAGATTTTATTCTTAAGAAGACTATATTTTTTTTTGATGATGTTCCTATAAAAGGGTGCAAAGAAGAAGACAAGGATGAAACTTTAGATAAAAGAAGATGTTGCAAGTATATTATTGATCATATACAAGATTGTGAAAAGATATTGATTCAGCTTGAAGAAATTCATCTTACGTTATTGGATACAAAATCTATGTTAGGAATATAAGAAGTTATAATTGTTGGACATTTATGTGGATTTTATAGAAGAAAACCGGATTCAACGAAGGTTGATGCAATTAAGAGAATGAAAGAAGATTATTATTTTTTAACAAAGGTACGAAGATTTTTGGATACATGTGTATTTTATCATATTTGAATTCTTTACTATGCTCACATAACAGATCCATTGTATGGATTATTATGCAAAGGTTATAGATTTAAATGGAAAAAAAAAAACATATCAAAGTAATGCAAAGATTGAAGGATTTATTGACATCACTTCTAGTGTTGAAAAAAATTGATTTTAAGTGCAATAGACCAGTAATTCTTACAGTGGATACTAATCCAATTACTATTGGATGGGCTATAGGTCAAGATGATTCAAATAGACTTAGATTTGTAGTTTGATTTGGAGCTAAGGTTTTAAGTACTCGCCAATGTGCATATTCACGAGTAAAAAGGGAATTATGAGGAGTTATTTCAGGTATGAAAGCTGAAAAAGATTACTTAATTGAGGCAATGATGGTCATTGAAACAAATTGTTTATCTTTGCTTGGGATGATTATTAACTTTACAATACTAGATATTGCAATGTTAAGATGGATTGTTTATATTAAGCCATTAAATCCAAAGTTTACATATGTTGCGAGAAAAAACAATCCAATAGTAGATATGCTATTTCAAGCAAAATATGATAGAGAAGATGAGATAATTGAGGATATTAATGATGTGGATACAAAATTTTATACAATTTCACAATTGAACAAATAAGATATGCTATTTCATGAAAAAAATTATAAAGGTGAATTATTGGATATTGGATATTATTTGAGCACATTAACCAAGCATACTTATTGGCCTATTAAAAAATTTAAACAAATCAGAAAAAAGACATACAAGTTCATATTATAAGGAAGATTTCTATGGGAGAGGCCAAAATCAAACATTGAAATGCTACAACAAGTAGTAAGTACTAAAGAAGATCAACAAAAATTACTCAAGGAGTTTCATAATAGTCTATAGATATGGCATAGAGGAATTTGGGCTACTTTTGCTAAATTGAAGGAACGGTATTGGTTAAAGAATATGTATTGAGATGTGGCTTCATTTTTGGAATCTTGTGTAACTTGTCAAATGTATTCAAATATATGTCATTGAGATGGTCTACATTCAACATATCCTTTGGCTATTTATTTTAAATAGGTTGTGAATTTGATTATTATGCCAATGGGATTATGGCAAATGAAATCTTTAATTTTGGCTCATGAAGATTTATCAAACCAAGTAGAAGGCAAGGCATTAAGAACAAAGTCTATAAAAGAAATCTATAGGTTTTTACTTGAAGATGGTATTTGTCACTATGGATGTGTATGAAAGATCACTATAGATTGTAGAGAATTATAAGTACATAAAGCTTGTGAATTCTTAAAAAGATATAGAATTAAATTATCATTGACTATTGCTTATAATCCAGAAGAGAATGCAAAGAGTGAACATGGATATCCACCAATTATATAAGCCTTGCTTAAAGCTTATAATAGAAGAGTATAGGAATGGCTTCAACTTCTATCTTATGTATTATAGGCCGATTAAACAACACATAGTTCAATGACAAGATATATGCTAGTGGAACTCATGATAGGTATAAAACCTATTATGCCAATTGAAGAACATGTGTCAACTTGGAATATACCACCTTAGAAAGATGGATTAACAAGAAAAGAATTATTGGCTATTAGAATTTGGCAACTTGAATAAAGATCAAAAGATGTGGAGTTAGCATTTAAATGATTATAAGAGGCAAGGCTAAAGAATAAGGCTTAATTTGATAAACAACATGGATTGAAGCCTAGATCAATTGAAGAAGGTGATTGAATACTTGTTTATGACAGTAGTTTGAATAACCAGTATAGTATTTTATGAAAGTTTTTAAAATATTAATTTGGACCGCATGTAATAGTAACAGTCCATGACAATGCCAAGTATTCATTGAAGGAATTAGATGGTACAAGGTTGAAAATACCTATTATTGCAAAGCAAGTGAAGATTTTTAAAAGACGAGATAGATAAATAAATGCAGGGGATCACGTTGAAGATATCAATAATTTTGAAGAAGATAATTATATTGAAATAGATGATGAATATAATGATGAAGAACTTGGTACAGAAAATAAAGAGATGGTGTAATGCCAACTATGATATATGATTCATTTGACACATATCAGAGGATGCGTAGGTTCAAAGGGGGTAGATGTCATGTTGTAACACGTTTATGGCATAAAAAATATAAACAAGAATGATTTCTACTTATTATTCAATTATCTTAGTTCAATAGGAACTCAAAATATTTAAAAAAAGATTTATGAAAGCTTCTTAGATTATTTTCTTGTTTATTAGCTAATAGATAAAAGTTAGTTATTAAATTTTCCTTCAAAGTTGTAAAAACTTTGTCACTGCTTTTAAAAAAGCCATAAGTTAATAAAAATAGAATAGATAAGATAAATAATTAGTATAGTTGATACTAGGATTAAGTTGAAGATAGGATTAAGCTTAAAAATCCTTAAAATAAGTTGGATTGATATCCAAGAATTGACCATATATGAAACAGGGTTGAAATCCGACCTCTAGCTATAAAAATGGCTACCAAGGGCAAGATATCATGGTTTTTGAAGATTACTAATTAGAATTAGAGAATTAGCTTCAAGCTTATTTCAGAGATATTAGACTTATTTTTGTATTGTTTGGAAAGACTTAATAATTGCTATATAGAATCAAGATTTTGATTGGAGATTAAGTTTTTATGTAATAAAGTTAGAACCAGTACTTTCAGCTATTGTGTGCAATTGAAGTGACATCAATAATTAAAAATTTAAAAATATGTTGGTAATTGAGTGTGTTAAGATTGAATAAATATTTGTAACAATCTAATAGTACAATCGGAATTTACATGATCTTTACTACAAAGAGGTACCAAAAATTGGCAATTTAAGATTGTTTAGGATTTCTGTAATATCTAAAAATCTATTAGTTGAATCAAGGTGAAATTTAGCGTAATATTAGAAGACTTGAAAGACAAGCTATACACCAATTTTTACCTAAAGTTAATAGTTGGAAAAGGAGAAATTGCTGCTGGGATATCTACATCAACTTCTAAGTTGGCAACTGAGTGACATCAGTGTGGTTTTTGGTTAATTTTCAACAATCTATAAGTTGGGTTGGACTAAAACTTTCTAAGAATATAAAAGACTTATATTTACATTTGTGTGCAAAATTTCATACTAAATTGATTGTCAAATTAAGATTTATAGCTTATTGAAGTTAACTGGCTAAGATTAGGATTTGCAAAGAAAAATCTAAGTTGCTTGATTGTGACAAGTAACAAAGCAATTGGTATTTATATGTAGATGAAGTTATCATGAAGAGTGATTTCAAACACTTTGTATTGATTTAAGCATTCTTGTATTGATATTCACATCATATTCTTCTTATATAAACAAAATTTGTTAAGAATTCTTGGGTATTTGTGAACCGCAACTTCATCCTCTACAACTAGATATCTAGGACATTTCCAAACAAGACAACACGTAATATGACAATGTATTGGCTAAAATTAAAGTTGACTCCCATATATACTTATTAGTATTACAATTATTATTAAATTATATAAAAATTATCTTAATAGTTCACTAGGCATTTGATTGTAGAAGAATTTGATTTTAACTTAAAGTTAGATTTACAATTCAAAAATAATGCATAAGGTGTTTAAAAATACTTTTTTAGCAATCTTAAATAATCTAAGTAAACTTTCAATTATGTTAAGCATATCCTTCAACCTTAGAAAAATCCTTGATATATCTTATCACATTCTAATCAATTCCAAATAAACCTTAATAAATCTTTAATATTCCTAATTAAATTCTAAAAAAATCCTAATTTAAAAAAAAAAAAAATCCTAAAAAAATCCTAATAAGTCCTAAAAAAATTATAATAATATCTTAAAAAAATCATTAAATAATCTTAAAAAATCATAATAAAAGCCTATCAATCTTAATTATATCTTAATCAATCTTAAAATAATCTTAAATAAATTTTAATTAAATCTTAATCAAATCTTAATCAAATCTTAATTAAATCCTAATCAAATTCTAATTAAATCTTTATTAAATTCTAAGTAAATCTTAACAAATCCTAATAAAATTCTAAGATATTTTAAAGAAATTTTAATAAAAGCTTAATGAAATCATAATCAAATTTTAATAAAATTTTAATTAAATCCTAAATAATTTCTAATAAATTCTAATAAAATTATAATAAAATCTTGTTATTAAAGATACAAGAATATAAAATAAGAAACTTGAATTAAAATAAGATTTAAAAAAAAAATCAATAAGAGTTTAAATTAATTAAATGAGTATACAAACAACACCAAGAAAGGTGAGCTAGAACTCCAAAAGATGTGTTGTTGAGACTAAAGAACTCTCCAGCCTCAACTCCTATATATATCCCTATCTAAGATGCTTCTTGAGTAGCTTCTATCAAATTGAAAAGCTTCTCGAATAGCTTCTACTAATTGGGAAGCTTTTTGAGCTCTTTCTACCAACTTAGAAGCTTCTCAAGCTCCTTCTACTAACTACGAAGCTTTTTAAGCTACTTTCACTAACTAGGAAGCTTCTCAACCAACTTTCATTAATTCAAGAATCTCTAGAATATTCTAAAAGATTTTGTGAACTTCCAAAGTATATGTCACTAATATTTGTTGGAATTCTAATTAATTCTAATAAAATTTTAACTAACTTTAAAGAAATCCTATAGCAAATTTAAAACCTCAATAATTATTTAATTAATTATTGATCTTGATTTAAAATTTTTATATTTCTTAACCTGCTAGTTGGCAATAAGCATATAAAATCTAAAAAAAAATTAAACTTATAAGTTGGAAAAAAAAAAACTCATAATCCGCTTGGTATTGTATTATAATATGCCTATAGGATGAAAGAGTAAAAAAAAGACATATATTATAGAGAAGCTTAAAAAAATATACATAAAATAAATAGAAAGATAATAAAAATATTTAATGTTAGTATTATTTTTTTATAAAAAAAATATCTACTTATATTATAGAATCATAAACAAGACAAAATAAGATAGATTATCAAAAATACTACTATAAGAATCTTAAGATCAAAATAAATGATAGTTTTGAATTAAAATTATCTAAGTGGTTTTGAAGATTAGTGAAGGTTTTTGTGATTTTGAACAATCTACCATTTATATTAAAATGGTTCTTTATTGAACAAATATTTAATTTAATTTTTAATATTTTAAAATTTTTTAGAATATATGAATGGTCCAAAAAAGAGACATTAATGCTAAAAGATCAACATCAAGGCTGGAATAGAAAGGCGACCAATACCTAAGAGGATTAAGAGCTTTTTCTCCCAATTGATAAGTTCAAATTTTTTTATATTTTATATTTTTATTTTTAATTAGTATTTATAGTAATATAAATTTTTTTAATAAAGATAAATGATTAGTTTATTAAATATTGAGATTTTAAATTTCCTATTAGGTTTCATTAGGATTTTATAAGAATTTGTCTTAGGATTTCATTAGGATTTTATTAGGATTTGATTTAAAATTTGATTTAGGATTTATTGAAGGTATTATGATTTTTTAAGATTTGATTAGGATTTGATTAGGATTTTAATAGGATTTGATTATGATTGATTCAATTTTTATTTAAAATTTGATTAGAATTTGATTATAATTTTATTCAAATTCAATTAAGATTTCTTTAAGATTTCTTTATTATTCTTTTAGGATTTTATTAGAATTATTATAGATTCAATTAGGATTTATTTAAAATTTTACTAAAGTGGTTAGATTCTTGATTAGTTGCAATATATAAGTTTATCTTCTATAGCCAAGTGTTTAGTACATTCTTAAAAAAGACAATATGTTGTTATACTATTATTGCTTACAATATGTAAAATTCAATCAAAATGTATAATATGTTCATAGATTTTAATATATGTTAGAAAGGTTAGAAAAGTGAATTAATGGGAGTTGGTGTAAGAAAATTTATATTAGATTTTTATTTAGTTTGGTTATAGCTTTTAAATTATGTAAAACCTAAATATTTAGTATGAAGCCTTAATAGAAGATTGAGGTCCAAAGAAGAAGAATTAAACTACTAAAATGCACGTTTGGAAGGATAAAGACAAATTGTAGATGAATGAAGATAAGGGGTGAAGTTCTTCATTCCTATTGGTCAATGGTCATGCCCAGTAGGCTTTGAGGAGGCTGCTTGCAACAAGAACAAGGATTTTGGCAACTTTGAAGATAGCATTTGAAAATCAAAGACTAGGATTAGGAAGCTTATTTTTTATGCTATAATTTTGGTATAAGAATTGAGAGATTTGGAATTTGTATGAGAAAAGAGTAGGCACTTAAAATTAAGGTATACAAATAATACCTACTGTCACTCTTTTGAGGATTAGAGGAGATATATGAAAGTTTTTAGAAATTGGAAGAGGCAATTAGAGAGGTGATTTCAAGATCTATACTTGATGTAGAAGAATTATTATATTTAGAATTTTAAAGAAAGAGATGTTTAGAATCAAAGATAGCAAATTGAATTCTAAGGTAATAAGTAGGCTGTTTTGTTGATAGTGATGGTTTTTGCCATATCTTGAGCTTTTGGACAAATTTTTATCTAAACATTTTCAAGAAGATGAATCTTTGTGCTAAAAAACTATATATCAAAGTTTTATAGTATTTAAACATTTAATTTGTGAGATATGAAGAATTTAATATACAAGTATTTATAAATAAGGATTTGAAGCTATTGTTAAGATTTTTCCAATATCTAAAAATTAATAATAAATTAATAGTTGAAATTTGTGGTGATAGTTGTAAAAAAAACATCAATACTTAATATAAATTTTGAATATATTTGGACAACTGGATTAAAAGTTATAGATTATTGAAGTTTAGAAAAAATTTCCTTCCTATGGGGGAATGAGGGTTTTAGAGTATTTGTTATATTTTGAGTGTTTTGAAGAAATAAGATTAATGTATTGGATATAAGAGCCCTATGAAAAAAACTTTTATATAAATTTGGAGGTTTTATTATACTTAGATCTTGGTTGAGTAATTAGTGGCAGCCAGAAATCCAATGCTTTTTTGAGGCAAATTCTCTCTACCACGACAACATAATATAACATAAGTGGTGAATTTAATACAAAAGTTTGAAGTAGGAGGTATTGGATTTTGTTCATTCATGTTTGGATTTGATGGAAAAAGAAAGCAAGAAGATTGAAATTAGAACTTCAATGGAAGTTTTGGATCCTTATTCAAGTAGAACTTCTAGTGAATTTTTTATTGGAGGACAATGTATATACATGGATCAAAATATTGCAAGTATGTTTTAAATATTTATATTATCTATGCAATAATTAAAATATAATAATCACAAGGAGGCTTTGGCAACCAAAGCATTGCTAGCAGTGGTTAACAAGATTGACCAATTTGACGGAAAGGATATTTTAAAATATTTGAGATGTTATGTATAGAAAATAAAATTGAATTGTATTTCTAAAAAAAATGATTAAACTATTAGAACTTACTATGATATTAGAGATAAAAAAACATATGAAATTAAGTATGGAATATTTTGAGAATTTATCAGAGATATTTTTACGTGCATTAAAGGATAAATATTTCTTAGAAGATGTTGATTGGATTATCACAAAATTATTGTTAAAATAGATTGAGCAATCTAACAAAAAATTTCAAGTTATAGAGCTATTAAAAAAATTTGAGAGATAATATTTTTGATTATCAAAGATAGAAAAATTAACATTGGAGCCAAATAAAATTGAATTATTTTTTAAAATTATTGATGGAAAATTACAAGAAAAATTAGAGATTCTTCTTGAAAAAAAAGAGAAAGATAAAGGATTGACAACAAAGTGGATGGATGTTGAAGATATTGTAGGATTGCTTATAAAATAAGAAAAGAAAAAGAATAGGATTAGTATTTAATGAGTGGCATAAGCATCTATAATTCAAGTATTTATTATACAATCAACCATGTCTTTTGTCCAAATTCTAGTGATTACATCAAAGAAAGAAGGTATGAGAGTTGAGGAGATTATACGTAGAATGTGAGATCTTTAAATTAAACTTATAAGGCTTGAAAAGAAGACTTCTACAAATAATTCAAACGCTACTTTTAAAAAAGAGTATGTGCAAAAATATATTTGATGTGATAAAAAGAATATTTCTTATTCTTAAAAAGATTCTAATAAATTCAATGATATAATGCAACAAGGATTTATTTTTTGAAAGGATGGAATAGTGGTATTAAAAGATATTAGAAATCTTTTTGAAACCAACTTTAATAAGAGAAGTGTAAAAGCATTGGTTTAAAATTAATTGATAACACATGGAGTTACAATGCAAAAAACTACAAGTTATGGTATTAGGATAGATGATGATTTTAACAAAAATATGAAAATATAATTGGATTTTGGTATTTTTTTTATTTCTACAATGTAATAGAAAAAAATACCATGGGAATCATTATTAAAGATTATTACTACAATTCATGGTGTTACAAATTAGAAATATTATATAGAAGTTCTTTCAATCTATGCATACATTGCTAAGAGCCAATATAAAGCTTTAATAGAAGAAAAGAGAAGGAGGGATTTTGATGATGCAAGACATGGAAATTCTTCTAAGAAGCAAACTCAAGGAGACAAGGCTCATGATATGGCTCCACAAAAGTTATCTATAAAAGATGCTTCAACAACTTTGAAGGAAAAAAAAAAAAAAAAAAAAAAAAACAAAACAAAACAAAACAAAAAAAAAAGATAAATTAGTAGCTTACAAATTACTTGTTGATATTGAAGGAGCAATAGATTTAAAAAGGATGCTTGAGAAATGTATATTCAATGCTAAGGTTGAGTTCACATTAAAGGAGATTCTAAGAATTGCAAAGAAGGAATTTTATGATATTATTATTAATAATATTAAATAGAAGAGGCAATCAACATATAAATTAAGATTGATGTATACTATTAATGTAAAAATATATAAGGATATGAAGGTAAAATTTTTTATCTAGTAAAAAATAAAAAATAAAAATAAAAATAAATTTTTTAAATAGATAATCTTTTATCTTTTTAATGATATAAAAATATATATAAATTCAAGTTATTATAAATAAGTTATGATAATTTAAAGATAGAAGATAAATAATAAAAAAATTAATTGAATAATTTTTACCTCAAGGATAATTTGCTTAAGAGATCAAGAATTTGAACCTCACCAAGGCTCATAAGTAATATATAAAGGATGTCCTAGAGAGGCCACGAGGTCTTAAACTTATTCTCCTACTTGCATCTAAGATGCTACAATCTATATGGGACTTGTGTGCCTTCCTTCCTACAAGGATTATATTAGTTGATGGTCCTCTTATTTTTTACTAGTAAAACTAGTATTTGTGCATTTTTAATTTCACCACAATATTCAAAAATATTCAATTAGCCTAGGAACCTTGTATGGCCTTCAAATCTTATTCCATTTTTTCATAATGGCTCCCAAGGTGATAAAACTCATTTTTATCAAAGTCTCAAAAATTGTTCTAAAAAGTCTTAAATTTTTTTAAAACAATTATAAATAAAAATTTAAAATCTTTATGATATTATTAAGATGATATCAATTTAAAATTATTTTATTCTACCTTTATAATTTTTTATAATAAAAAAATCAACTTAAATCAGTTAAAAATCCTATTTTTTATATAAATAATTAAAAAGATATGAAATTTTTTTATCATACTTCTTCTATCTATTAAGTAATATTTATAGGTTTTAAATAAATTATATATTTAAATAGAAGGCCAATATAGATATTAGTCTCAATAACTAAATTCTAATTCTTATAATTAAGAAAAAATACCAAATCAATTAAGACAATTGTTTTTAAGACTTACTAAAATTCTATTTTTATAACTTTTTTTAATAAGACTCTTGTAACTTAGAAGTTCTAATGAATACTTAAATGATCAAATAGAATATTTAATCTTAATATTTTGATATTTAAATAAATTAAAAACTATAATTTTAATTAATCCACCAATTAAGATTTATTGGTAGAACTTACAAAGGATGAAAATGAGTTTGATAATTGTTACAAGCAATCAGCAAGTGAGGGAAGAAGTCATAATCAACGAATACATTCAAATTGGAGTGAAAAAGAGATAGAGGCTTCAAGTCATTATATTTAAAAACTTTGGACTAGAAAAATTACAAAAATATTAATAAAGCTCAGAAATATAGAAGAATTCGTTGTTGATCTAATTGACTACAATTTAGATATAAATCTTATATCCAAAGGTCTTTATAAGAAATAAAGGTGGCCAATTAAAATAGAATATGGATGGATAATATAAATAGCTAATAATATACAAGATGAATGGTATGGTGCTTGTATAGATGTTTAGATCCGGATAAGTAATATTACAACAAAAAAAAAAAAAAAAAATTAAAATACAAAATCTTATTTATTTATTTTGAGACAACCATATATTATGCTATTGAGATAGAGAGAGTTTGCTTCAAGAAAGCACTTGACTTCTAACTGCTACTAATTTCTCAATCAAGTATATAAATAGATAAAAATTCCAAATTTATATAAAGTTGTTCCTAAAATGGGCAATCACATCAAGTATATAAGCTTCAATTATTCTAAATTTTCAAAATATAGAAAAATATTATTAACCATAAGGGAGATTTTTTTCAAACTTCAACAAAGCATATCTCTAAACCAAACCATCCAAAAGTACTCAAATTTTACATGAAGTACTAATGTACTCTTAACAATTACTGTAATAAATTTCAACAATTGATTTTTTTGTCAATCTTTAGATATTTCAAAAATCCTAACAATAACTTCAAATCCTTCTTTATAGACACCCATGTGCTAAATTCTTTATATCTCACAAATTATACATTAAAATGCTATAAAAATTTAGTATAAAATATTTTTATATAATAATTTATTTTTAAAAAAAATTTTAGATAAAAATTCATATAATAGCTCAACATATAGTAGAAATCATGACTATCAATAAAATGGTCTATTTTTTGCCTTGGAATTAGATTTGCTATCTTCAACTTCTAATATCTCCTTCTTTTGGATTTTAAATATAATAATTCTTCTATGCAAGATGTAGATTTTGAAATCACCTCTCCAATTGCATCTTGCAATTTCTAAAAGCTATTGTACATCTCCTTATATCTTCAAAAGAATGACAATAGATATGATTTGTATACCTTAATTTCAAGTACCTATTCCTCCTTCATATAAATTTCAGATCTCTTGATTTTTATACCAAAATTGTAGTACACAAAACTATCTTTTCAATCCTAGCCTTTAATTTTAAAATGCTTTCTTTGAAGTCATTAAAATCCTAGTTCTTATCATAGACAGCCTGCTCAAAGTCTATTAAACATGATTATTGACCAATAAAGATGAAGATCTTCATTCCTTACCTTCATTCATCCACACCTTATTTTTATTCTTCCAAATAAGCCTTTTAGTAGATTAGTTTTTATCTTTGAATTCCAATCTCCTCTCAAGGCTTCATACTAAATATTTAGATCCTATATAATTTAAATAGTATAATCAATATAAGTAAAAAAAAACCAAAATAAAGTTTCTTATACCAACTCCTTTTAATTTAATCTACTAATCATTCTAATATACATTTAGATTTATGAACATAATATATGTTTTATTTGATTTTTATATAATATAAATGATTATAATATGATATTGATTCCTTCTAAACTTGTACATCTTTTGGTATGTGCCATGTATTACTTTTCTTTATTTTCTTAACAGTACTTTAAATCAC
The DNA here is from genome assembly GCA_036785485.1 of Physcomitrellopsis africana. Taxonomy (NCBI): domain Eukaryota; kingdom Viridiplantae; phylum Streptophyta; class Bryopsida; order Funariales; family Funariaceae; genus Physcomitrellopsis; species Physcomitrellopsis africana. The sequence continues at coordinate 14,385 of JAWRVF010001527.1, read as the reverse complement.
ATATAGATTCTTCTACTTTATATTCTTGGTCAAAGTGTTGAGGTAAAATTTCTTCAAGGTCTTTTGTTTTGAACCTCTCATCTCTTCTCTAGATAACATTGATTGCCTTTTTAGCTAATAGAATTCTAATAATAGTTCCATCTAGCTCATGTTGTCGTTAGGCATGATCTTTGTCAAAGACACAAGAATACAGAACAAGAGATTTGAAACTAGGATAAGATTTTCAGAAGAAACCAACAAGAACTTGAATTAAACAAATGTGTACATAAACAATACCAAGAAAGGTGAGTTAGGATTTCAAGAGATGCGTTGTTGAAACTGAAGAACTCTTCAGCTTTGACTCCTATATGTACTCTTGTCTAGGATGCTTTTTGAGTGACTTTTATCAAACTAAGAAGCTTCTCAAGTAACTTCTACTAACTGGGAAGCTTCTTAAATTCCTTCCATTAATTGGGAAGCTACTTGAGCTTCTTCTACCAACTAGGAAGCTTCTTGAGCTCCTTCCACTAATTAGAAAACTTTTCAACTGACTTTCACTAACTTGAGAAGCTTTTAGAATATTCTAAAAGATTTTGTGAATCTTCAAAGAATATGTCCCTAATATCACCTTTTTTTCTAGCGACAAGTTCCAAAAAGAGCTTAAACTTATTATATATGTAAAAAATCAAGAATATGCTGCACTAATGAAGCTATATATCTATTCTCTATTCTTGACTAATAGGTTCTATTGGTCTTCTAAAAAATTGTTTATGGCCTTAAACTAGTACCTCCATTGTCAAATTATTCTATCTAAAGATCTGATCTTCATTGCGGCCTTCAAAACATCTTCTAAATAAGATCTCAAAATTAAAAAGATTCACCTTTCTAAGCTCAAGCAATATCATTAAAGCTTGAGCATTGGAATTGAAACTTGCGTGGTTGGATTTTACTTCTAATGGCTCCAACCGAGGTCGTGCTTGGCACTGAAATATATTATCCTCACTTTGTTCAATTAAAGACTATAAAAATTGTATTAGTTCATTCAAAGCTTATATGGCAAGCAAATCTTCTGAGTCTTATTCTCTCAATGCTTGAAGGTTTGACATGGTGACTAACTTGCTTCTACTACTCTATTCTATCTTGAAACATATAACTACATACAAATAGTTTAATTCTCTTCATTTTTATAAATATTCCTTGAATCTAATCTTCACTAAGAAGTTATTATTGAATATATTTAGGTTTGTGGAGATAGAGTCGATAAAATTCCTGTACCTTTTGTGGCACATTGGCAAGATTTGTAGCCAATTTTTGTGTGTGCTCATTAATATCATAGCCTCACCAATAAACAAGATATTTCAATTTATTCCACCTTCATCATGAATTAAGTACCTTTTCAACCTTGTATTCTTCATGGTCTTTAATTTTGATATTAGGTGGCAAATTTTATATCCTTCTCGGAATATGTGACTCCTTATAAGGTTTTAAAAGAGAGATATAAAAAACTCAATATACCTTCATAGCAAATGGTAATTCTGAGCAATATACCTCTAGATTGATATTTTTTTGGATAGAAAATGGTCCCAACCTTCAATAGATGCCTTGTAAGCATCTTCAGCTGCTTGTAATTGAAGCTTCAAGGTTGTTTGGTGTTGCAATAGCTGCTTTACAAATCCTTCAACCGTTAGATTGTTGTTCTTTGGCATACACCACAAATCAAGCTTTGGATGATATCTATAATTGGAATAAAATGGTGTTTAATGAGTTGAAGCATGAATAATATTATTGCATGCAAACTTTACTAATGGTAGATATGAGATCCAATTGTCTTGTTGATAGTTAATGTTACATTGTAAATATTGCAACAAATACTTGATTAATTTATTTTATTTGGCCGTCAATTTGAGGGTGGAAAGCCGAAGAAAGTTTAATATCCACCTTTAATATTTCAAAAAGATACTTCCAAAATTTAGATATGAAGTGGGATCCTCAATTAGATACGATATCATTTGGTAGGCCATAATATTGATATATATTGTCAAAAAAGAGCCTTGCCGTTTCTTCTATAGATGCAATCTTTTTGCAAGACATGAAATGAGCCATCTTTGTGAATTAATCAACCACTACAAAGATGCTATATAATGAATTAGATGGTAGTAGATCTATAATAAAATTCATCAAGATAAAAGACCATGATAATCTTGAAACAGGCAAGGGTTGTAAAAGTCCATAAAGGCGATGTTGAGGATTTTTGGACCTTGAATAGATGTTGCAAGAGAGCACAAAGTCCTGCACTGCCTTCTACATTTGACACCATCAAAAATCTCAAGAAATAAGTTCCAAGGTCTTATTGAATGCAAAGTGACCTGTAATGGGAAAGTCATGGCTAAATGAAGAATGCATAATTGTGTTGGTTTTTTTGAGATATTCAAACATTCTTCAAAGTATACAAGGTCCTCCTCAAATTTGAACTTATCAATATTTTTTTTCAAACAATGCTTGATATCAAGGGCCAAAGCATCATTAGTGGTTGTAGTATGCACTTCAATAAGAAAACTAAAATCAACAGGCGCTGATATAATAGTAGCACAAAGATGGAATTATTCCGATTTCAATAAAATTACATATTGTTGATCAAATGTTGCCTCCCCTATCCTTGGTACAAGATATGATCTCCTCAATAGAGCATCAGACAATCCTTATTGCTTCCTAAAAAGATAAGTGATGATAAAGTTGAATCGAGATAGCAACATATTCCATCGAGCTTAGCGGCAATTAAGAACCCAAGTTGACATAAAATATTCTAAATTCTTTTGATCTATATATTTAGTTACAAGATGTATTAATTTTTCAAGAAAATAATGCCATTCTTAAAAAGAATCCACAATTGTAAGAAGCTCCTTATTGTGGATTTCATAATTAATTTTGGCAGCAAAGAATTTTTGAAAATAAAATGTAACATGATGGAGTTTGTCGTCTATATTCATTTGTAAAAGTATGATCCCTAGTGCAAAATTTGAAGCATCAGTCTTCAAGTAGAATATTTTTGTAAAGTCTAGATGTACCAATATTAGAGCTATAATAAATGCCGTCTTGAGGTCTTGAAATGCTTTTTCTATTAGAGGCCCCTATTCTAACTTTTCTTTACATGTCAATCAAATAAGAGGGGTGGCAAGTTGAGAGTAATTTTTAATGAAGTTTCAATAGAAGTTAGCAAATCTAAGAAAACATTGTACGTCTCTCACAGTCTTTGGGATGGCCCATTGCATAACCACCTCTACCTTCTTAGGATCCATCATCAAACCCTCAGTAGATACGATATATTTCAAAAATTCTATCTTAGGTTGGTGAAATACACATTTCTTTGGTTTGGCATACAAACCTATATCTTACAGTTTTTGTAATATTAACTTGATATATTCTTCATATTCCTCCATATCTTTTGAATAGATGTAAAAGATACAAATTAAAATAGATACATAAGTTGATAATAACTATATCAAAGAAAAATAACAAGATAGAAATAAAGAAGTATGTATATTCAAGAAGAAATTGGAATGACTATTGTCAAAGACTAAAAAATATATGAGACTCTTAAATTAGACTAGAAGAACAAAATGAATTGATAAGAGTGAAAAAGGCTTCACTCTTGTCTCTATATATTATTAATCTAAGAATTATATGGCGGCATTCTATAGGACCTTCAATACATGTCTAATTTGCAAGACACATGTCAAACTTGTAAGATAAGTTTTCTACATGTGCACCATGTATTTAGCTTGTTCCACAAGCTACCAACATGTACAACATATGGCTAGCTTATTGGCCAAGTTTCCAACCTACCAATCATCTATAAATATATATAAAAGTGATTGTGTATTTATAAAGCTTCTAAGAATCTTTTCTATAAAATATTATCAAATTAACTTATTTTATCTACTTCTATCAATCTATATTAATTACATAATTATTGGAATAAATCTTTTATCCGTGACATTACCTACCTTTTTAGGGATGAGTTCCACGAGGAGTTGTGATTACATATTGAGGAAGTCTAAGATATGTCAAATTATGCTTGCCACATACTCTGATCTTTGTTCCCTTTGAAGGTAGTTGATAGGTTCTTTTAGCCATCGATAGTGTTCTATACTAGGGCAAGAGGACTACCTTATTATTTGATCATTATTAAGGCCTTCATAACTTCCTTCAAAGAAAATATTAAGAATACCATCAATAGTAGTTCCTACCTCTAAAAGTATCACCAAATATTGAGAGTCTCTTCCAAGGTCATGATACCAAATACGTTGTATTTTGCCATCAATCTAAGGAAGAACATGTCGTTCTTGAGGATCTTAATCTCTATTCTGTTGTCTTGAAGGTTGTGATAGTCGTAATGTCTTATCTGATAAGTCAGCAAACGATGGTTTTTAAGCTGAATTTGCTAGTTGTTGATCCTCCATCTCTTTAGTACAAATAAATTCAAGGAAATAATAAATAATAATACAAGATAGAATGAAACCTCTATAGAACCTATTTTACTTTATAACAAAGATTTTCTTGACTCTTTATCTTGATTTTGATAAATATCGTTAATAAAATGTATTGACTTTTATTGATGCGGTTTCTAGATTTTTGGATGACTCCCATATACGCTTATTAATATTGTACTTGCATGAATGCACAAGATATTTCAATTGATTTCAACACCACCTTGAATGTAAAATCTCTTCTACCTCGAATTTTTTATTATTGTCCACTTCTATAGGAGGCGATGGCATTTATCTTCTTTTTTATATATCCACTATCTTTTAAAGCTCGAGTAGTGACACGTGGAATACAAGATGGATCTTCATAGATTTTGATAGGCATAATTGATAAGCAATTGGATTGATTTGTCCACAAATCAAAAAAAATCCAAGCCTATGATAATCTAGCTTGTTGCAAGGATAAATAGTCTTGATATTACGACAAAATAACCATATCTTATCACCCACATAGAATGAAGGTTGTTCCTTGCAATAGACATTTGTATTGATTTTTTGTAGTTCTTGAGCTTTTTTTAATTGTGCCTTCATTGTTGCATATAGCTCTGACAACCAATTTGCCAAATCTTTTGCCGTAGGATTATCAACTTTTGAAAAGTCAAAAGTATCAAGTTGTGGATGATAACCATAATTTGCAAATAATGAAGTTTGTTGAGTAGACACATGTATCAAATTATTATAAGCAAACTTTGCCAATGGCAAAAGAGTTGTCTAGTCATCTTAATGATAAATGATAGTACATCTCAAATATTATTCTAGAACTTGATTTACTCATTCCATTTATCCATCAATTTGAGGGTGGAAAGCTGAAGATATCCACCTTCAATATTTTGAAAAGAATCCTCCAAAATCTTGATACAAATTGTGTTCCTCTATCTGATATAATATCCCTTGATAATATATAATAGCGATAGATATTATCAAAGAAGAGTTTAGCTATTTCTTCACTTGTAATAGATCTTGTACATAGCACAAAATATGCCACCTTAATAAGATAATCTACAATTATAAATATAAAATTATATGAACTTGATTTTAGAAGTTCTATAATAAAATCCATAGAAATAGAAGACCAAGGTTGTTCTGGTATAGGTAATAGTTGGAGAAGTCCGTCAAGTCGGTGACGAGTTTTTGATCTTGAATAAACGTCACATGGCTGAAATTTTTTAACAACCTTCTTTATCTAAAGCCACCAAAACTCTCTTGATATTAGCTCTAAAATCTTATTATATCCAAAATATCTTGCCGTAGGGAGGTTATGACGAGCTTCCACAGTACGTAGTTCTACTATGCCTTTTGGAATATATAGGCGACCTTTGAAATAGAGTAGATTATTCTTGAATTCAAACTTAAAAGTATCATAAAATTTAGATGATTTACTTTTAATCTCATGGATAAGAGGATCTGAAGATATACTTCACTGGATTTGCTTAACAAAAGTTGAATCAATAATCAATGTTGATTTTATTACTTGAAGATGATATTGCTCTGGCTTCAAGAAAATTATTTATTGTTGATCAACAACCAAATCTCCTTCTTTTGATATAAGATAAGAACATTTAGAAAGGGCATTGAACAGACCTTGTTGTTTTTCTGGTCAATAGATAATAATAAACTTGAATCTTGATAAAGACATGCTCCAATGATCTTGACAATGATTCAACATACATGCTGCCATGAAATACTCAAGGTTCTTGTGATCCATTGTTGGATAGAGAGAATTCGCCTTGGAAAAACATTAGGTTTCTAGCTGCTACTAGAACTAGCAGGGAACATGAGAGGAAGTCGTGTAAGTATCTTCTATACTTGCACAATATTTTTTCAAGCTTTCAAATTATACTTGTATTATACTTATACAAATATAAAATATAAACCCTTGAATAATACTTATATAAATATTTATATAATCTTTGGTATGATAATTGTATAAATACTTGTATAAATACTTATACAAATATTATATACAATACTTATAGAATGCTTATATAAATACTTGATATAAATACAAGTATATATATTTATAAATAAGTATAAGCAAAGAGTGTATATACTCAAGTATATCTCAAAATACAATCGCATATGAAGAATACAAGTTATACAACAAGCTAAAATTAAATAAATCACTAAAAATCCATCCAAATTTCAAGTTAAGCATGCTTATAGCCTATAGAAAGTTAATAATCCATTGTAAAATATCTCAAAATTTCACAAATAGATGTCTTACCATTTAAAAGTTATCACTCAAAGAAATAGGCACTAAAATTTTCGAGCAAATGCAAAGGTAGCAAAGCTCCTCTTCACTACAACCTTCATTGTGATTACTTTCTTCCTCCAAATTAGACATGCAATAGCTTTTTAGAAAGCTCACTCCATCATCTAATTTATTCTAAAATTTCGCATGCATGCCTCTCAAAATCTAGATTTTATAACTAGTTGATTCTACTCTTCAAACCCTAGCAACAATTTGCCCTCTTGACACTTCATAGCTCATAAAACTTTCATAAAAGCTTTAAATGTATTGATTTTTGTTTTCATGGAAAGCTTACACAAGCTACTATAAGAATCTAAAATATCAAAAAGATTGAAGAGATTTTCCGACTTGAGTGGTTGAACAAAGCCTCTGCCCCTCCTCATCAGATGGCAGCAGACCCTTTCTCACTCTCAAGCTCACAACTTTTCTTCTTCAACTCCAAATGCTACAAAAGATGTCTTGATAAAAAGCTAGCACGATTTTCCAAACTCTCTATAAATTTCACTAAGAAAGACTCAAAATCAAACTTGCAGTGGCAGATCAAAGTTTCTGCTGTCACTTTTCGATAGCAGCAGACCTCACTCTACTAAAACAAGCATAACTTTTTGCTCACAACTCCAATACAAGAAAGTGAGTAGGTTTTAAAATCCTCACAACTCAAAGAATACACCCACCAATTTTCATTATAAACACTTCTATATCCTTGGAGCTATCTTTCTCCAAAATTCACCAAAAAATAACTGTCACACCCTAGGTCTAGCAAGAGGAGTATATCTCCCTTTCTTTCCATATTAGACTATGACATGTCCACATGGGCAGCCAAATTCTATTGGACAGGCCTTATTCACCCCATGCTCTTTGTTTTTATTCCTCACAAAGTCCATTCTATCTCAAAAGTCAACAAGAAAGATAAAATAATCTTTACCTTTCTTCTAATTACAAAAGAGTCTATTCTAGAATATAAGGTAGGAACAAAACAAATAGCCATCTTAATTCACTAACTAAGTGGCTAAAATAAATCCTCTCCTTATAATATCTTCTAAAATAACTTCTAACACTCACATATGTAATAACAATAAATACAAGATATATAATATTTTTACACATTGCATGTTAATGCAGTATGACACCGTATATGTGGTAATTGGATTAGAAGCGCCTTCTAGATAGTGACGTAATTTTTGAAAAGAATCCACAATTGTAAGAAGTTCTTTATCATGGATTTTGTAGTTGATTTTTGTTGCTGAAAATTTCCAAGAATAAAAAGTTACTGGAAGGAGTTTATCATCTATTTCTATTTGTGATAATACCACCCTCAAAGCAAAGTCTAATGCGTCTATTTTCATAAAAAATTCTTTAAAAAAGTTGATGCAATATAAGAATGGTGCAAAGATAAAAGCTGTCTTCAAAGCCTCAAATGATGCTTCTGCTTCTTTGCTCTACTTGAGTTTGTTCTTACAAATTAAGTGTATAAGTAGAGTTGCAACTTGTAAAAATTTCTTGATAAAGATTTGATAGTAATTGGCAAATTCCAAAAAGCATTGCACATCTCGTATTGATTTTGGAATCTTCCAATCCATGATTGTCTAGACTTTCTTCGAATCCATTTTGAGACCATCATTCAAAATGATGTATCCTAAGAAGTCAACTTGAGTAGTGTGAAATACACACTTTTCCATCTTGGCATATAATCCTACATTTCTAAGTTTTTATAATATATGACAAACATGAAGTTCATGTTCTTTTGTATTCTTAGAGTAGATCAAAATGTCATCTAAATAATAAACAATAAAATCATCAAAAAACTCACAAAATACATCATTTATAAGATATTGAAAAGCAATTGGTGCATTTATAAGTCCAAAAGGCATGACATTATATTCAAAATGTCCATACCTTGTTCAAAATGCAATCTTCCATTCATCACCTTCTTTGATGCGCACTAAGTTGTATGCTCCTCTTAGATCTATTTTTGTATAGATCTTAGCTTGATTCAATTAATCAAGAAGTCAAGATATCAGAGGTAGGAGATATCTATTCTTGATGGTAATCTTATTGAGTCCTTGATAATCTATACACATCCATAGTGACCCATCTTTCTTCTTTATAAACAAGATAGAAGCTCATGTTGGAGATTTTGAATGGCATATGAAATTCTTGGCCAAGTTCTCATCAATATATTTCTTAAGTTCAGCCAATTTATTCTAAGTTAGACTGTAGATCAGTCTAAATGGAGGCTGAGTTTCTTCTTTGAGATCAATTGAGCAATCATATGGAAGATGCTCCAATAGAATGTTTACATTCTTCTTCTGAAAAACATCTTGATAATCTTCATATTAGCTTGGAATGCCACTTGAAGTCTTTCCACCATAAGAAATGGATGTAGTATAAATAATAAAAGATGATTCTTCTTTTACTTTATTCATAAACACTTTTATGCGTATAAGTACGAGTTTTATTATATTAGACTTATGGTTTGTTACTTGATTTACAAGACTCTTATTAATGCTTTGAAAAAAATCAAATCTATAAGAAATCCAATCTATTCAAGGATTATACTTTTTTAGCCATGATAAACCTAAAATGATTGGATTAGAAGGAGATTTAATTATATTAAAGATTAGACAACTATTATGACTATCTATTGTTATATTTATAGAAAAGATTTTATTAATAACATTTCCAAAAGATAATCGGTGACCGTCTATGACTTCTATATATATGGATTTAGTTTTTTGTATTGAAAGTATTCTACGACTTTTAATATATTTTTTATCTAAAAAATATATTGAGGCTCTTGAATCTAGTAAGGCAGAGGCTTTATTATTTTTAGGTCCCAAATAGACATCTATTATAAAACAAGAAGAGGATTCTAAAAAAAATAGGACCTTTACTAACAATTGTATAAGGTTCTAGTTGTAGGGTCCCTATTGTAGCTAGACAAACTCGTTTTTCGATGTATTATCTTCTTTGACAACCTTACTCCTCATTTTGTGGTTGGTTCATTTCTTTGAATAATATAGAGTAGTATGTTTAGATTCTCCATAATATAAACACAATCCTTCTTGAGGATGATAAGTCTTTTCTTATTCAATAAGAGATTTATAACGTACTGCATTGATTTGCATATATTTTGCTTCTGAATGTACTTATTGAAAAGATGTTAATATTACCATTGTATTATAGTAACATTGAGGTTTACTTATGCGATTCTTAGATTGAAATTTAAAAAGCCGATTGTCATATTTCACACCAAAATCAATTCCTTGATTCAATGTCTAAGGATTGAATAAGTTTAGTATCAATTTTTTTATCTTATATTGTAATCCATAGAGAAATTGGCTGATAAGTGCAACATCATCCTACTTGATGTTAATTGCTAATTGTCAAAATTGTGAAATATATGATGCCATTGATCAATTATTTTATTGAAAGATGTGGATCTTGTTGGTTGCAACATGAATTACATCATGTTGTCTATACATTGATCAAAATTCTGCTAAAAATGCTTCCAAATTATCCAATATTGGATTTCGTTATTTTAGAAAGGATAAAAATCATGACAAAATAGAGCCTAATAGTAGTGTTCCAATAAACCTAACTTGTGACCCTTGGATTAGATAGCTTTGAAATTAAAGTTCAATCGCCAGTTGTATTTAATTGATAAATCTTCAAAACTTAGATCTAGTGCCATCAAACTTCTCCGGCAAACTAATTTTTGGTTCTTTAATGCTTGAATGGTATTCAATCATAGGTAAAGTGGTATGGCTTGAAGCAGCTCAAATCATCTCTATATCTTCATTTCCTGCTAATCTTATTGCTCCTTGTGGTAGTATATTGAATTGATGCATTGCAAGTATTAATTCTTTCATTTGTTCTTGCATTTGTGCCATTGCACTCTTCATTTCAATAAGCTGTGCCATGATACCACAATAGAAAGGGAGAAAAGTATTTACTCTCACTATAAAATAAAATATTCAAAGAACAAAGAAACTTTTTTAGGAACAATATTAATTTAGAAGTGGATAATCCGCAACTTCTAATATGCTTATATCTTATCAAGAAAAAGGAATAATCCACTTTTAATCAAGAAAAGACAAAGCTTTGATATTGTAATCTTTATTCTTATCAATCTATCAAAGACACGAACTAAAACAGATGTATAGGTTCGTAAAAACTATATCAAAGGAAAATAACAAGATAGAAATAAAGAAGTATATACATTCAAGAAGAAACTGGAATGGTTATTGCCAAAGACTAAAAAATACATGAGATTCTTGAACTAGACTAGAAGCAAGAAAAGAATTAACAAGAGTGAAGAAGGCTTCACCCTTGTCTCTATATATACTATTAATCTAAGAACTACATGGCGGTATTCTATAGGATCTTCAATACATGTCTAATTTGCAAGACAAATGTCAAACTTGTAAGATAAGTTTCCTACATGTGCGCCACGTATTTAGCTTGTTCTACAAGCTACCAATATGTACGACATATGGCTAGCTTGTTGGCCAAGTTTTCAACCTACCAATCACCTATAAACATGTATAAAAGTGATTTTACATTTATAAAGCTTCTAAGAACCTTTTCTATAAAATATTATCAAATTAACTTATTTTACCTACTTCTATCAATTTATATTAACTAAATAATTATTAGAATAAATCTTATGTCCATGATAGTAGATCAAGATATCATCAAGATAAATCACTATGAATTTGTCCAAATACTTTCAAAAGATATCATTCATTAAATGCTGAAAGATAGCGGGTATATTTGTTAGTCTAAAAGACATGACATTATATTCAAAATATCCATACCTTATCCAAAATGTAATCTTCTATTCATCTCCCTTCTTAATCTATAGCAGATTATATGCTCTGTAAAGATCTATTTTAATATAGATCTTGGCTTGGCCAAGATGTTCTAAGAGTCTTAAAATTAATGGTAGTGGATAAAAATTCTTTATCGTTATTTTATTCAATCTTTAATAATCAATGCATATATGTAAAGAACCATCCTTCTCCTTCACAAAAAATATAGGTGCTCCTGCTAGAAACTTTGAATGTTTGATGAAGTTCTTTGTAAATTTTTTATCAATATAATCTTTCAATACTGAAAGCTCATTTTGAAAAAGATTATAAATTGGGCTAAAAGGTGGTTGCATTCCTTCCTTAAGATCTATAATACAATTGTAGGGTCGGTGCTTTGGCAATATATCACCATTCTTCTTCTGAAAAATATCTTAAAATTTCTTATACTGTTTTAAAATACTTGTCAATAAAGTCATATCTTCTTTAATTGGAGTTGCATAAATAATAAACGGTGTACCTTCTTTGGCAAATCTTATAAAAGTCCTTATTCTAATAAATAAAGATTTATCAATTTGTGGCTTTTTTTAAATTTTTTTTGTAGGGATCTCTATCAAAAATGTTATTCTTTGCAACCTCCAATCTATAGATGGATTATACTTTTTCAACCAAGATAGCCTAAAGATAATAGGATTCAAAAGAGTCTTAATAATGTTGAACACAATCTGACTTCTGTGATCTTTGAACAACACTTCTATAGATGTGATTTCATAGGTAATACTATTAGAAGATAAGAATCGTCTATCTATTATCTCAATATAAATAGATTTGGATTTCTGTACTAGAGGAATTTTGTGAAGCTTAGTAAATGTCTCATCTACGAAACAAGTAGATACTTTCGAATCTAATAAAACGGTTGTCTAAAACTTTTGAGAGCCAAAGTACAAAGGGATTGTAAAACAACAAGCACGTTGAACAAAAAGAGAGGAACTTGAATAGTTTTGTAATGTTGGACTATCCAGCCACATGGACCCTATTATAGCTGAACATTGTTGTTTTCTTAAACAATTATATTCCTGATTTTGGTAATGTCTCAATTTTGTTTCTTCAAGCAATTGTCAATCTTGTGGCCTTCCTCGCCACAATATAAGCACAGATTTTCTTCTATCCAATACTTCTTTTCTTATGAACTAAAAAGTTTAAATTGTACTACATCAAGTTGCATATCTTTTATTTTTGAATGTGAATTTAAAATACTTATTGATGTTGCAGGGATATGTGGAATTGTGTATTGTCTTACTAGAGTCCATGAACGTTGATCTTGTCGATGTTGAAATAATTGGTTATCATATTTTATGGCTTGGCTAATGGCTTCATTGAGCAATTGTGGATTTGGAAGTAACAATAATAAATTTTTTATATCATCTCTTAATCTTCAATAAAATTGGTTTATTAGGGTTTCTTTGTTTCAATTGATGTTGCATACTAAATGCCTAAAATCGGATGCATAGACTGATGTAAAGCATGCCCCTTAAAATAATGCTCGGATTTTAGCTGTTGTCCATTGAGCCTTGTTATATTTTCCAAATATTTCCACAAATGCTTCTATAAAAACTTCAAATTTGCTCAAAATTGGTGATCTTTTTTTAAACAAGGGAGCAAACCATGATAGTACTTGTCTTGTAAGTAAGGTGCCAACCAATCCAACCCATGATTCTTCTATTGGATAAGTATCAAGTTATAGAATTGTTATCAATCAAATTTGATTGACAAACCTTCAAAATTTTGAATACATACTGTCATATTTCTCTTGAAAACTAACTCAAGGCTCCTAACGTTGTCAAACAAGTAGATTTTAGCATAGTATAGGTAGTATTACATCCTCAAGTGTAGAAGTTGGGGATGGATGTAGTCTAGATTATGATACTCTAATTGTTGCTTTGTTACAAAGTTTTGTAACAACCCCTTCAATCTCCATGGTCTGTCACGGACACAAATTATAGACTTGAAGTCTAAACAAGAAGTTCAAGAAGAACTGGCAGGAATTGGATTAATATCACGGACACAAAATATAGACTTGAAGTCTAAATAAGAAGTTCAAGAAGAATTGGCAGGAATTGGATTAATCAGATGAGAATAAAATTAACACTAGAGAGGTGAGTTAGAGCTCCAAGAGATGTGTTGTCAAGACTGAAGAATTCTTTAGCCTCGACTCTAATATATACTCCTACCTAGAAAGCTTCTCGAGCAATTTTTTCCAATTAGGGAGCTTCTCAAGCAACTTCCACCAACTGGGAGGCTTCTCAAGCTTCATGGCGGAGACTTCTCGAGTAACTTCTATTAATTAGAAGCTTTGGAAGCAACTTCTACCAACTAGAGATATTAAGAGGGGCTTTAGGAAGGTTACAGAGTTCACAGAAAATTTCTGGGAGAATATTCCTAGAAGGTTCTAACAAGTATGTCTTGACATCACCTCCTCCTCTACCTTCGAGGTCTCCAAGACGCCATTTGAGATGTATACTCACAAATGTAGGAAATCAAAAATTTATCGCATAGTCTCTGTAATATACTCCAGTTGTCGTTCACAAGGCAGATGATTCATGGATCCTTGTAGCCACCAATAATGACCAATACCTTCCACTTGAGACCATGCTTGAACTTCTGTATCTTCATTGTGGAAACAACCTGAAAATATCGCTTCGCCACTACTTGCATAAGTTGGTTCAACTTCAAAGATAATTACAAGTGACCTGCTGCTTGGTATTCTTTGACGTCTTCTTGGCTCTTGTAATTCTTCATC
>JAWRVF010001526.1:0-62018 GCA_036785485.1 Physcomitrellopsis africana | reverse complement strand
GCTAAATCAAAGATAAAGTTAAGATTAAAGATAAAGTAAAATTTTAGTCAAAGAAAAAAAAAAAAGTGAGAAATTTTTCCTAAACTATATAAAAACTTAGATTGGTTAGAAGAAAGAAAGAACTTAATAAAATTTTGAAGAAAAGATAGTTAAGTTAGGTTTCTATATATGGATGAAATTACTTCATAACAACGTAGAATAAAGATGTAAACGGTTGCTGTTAACTCGGGTGGTAAATTGAGTACCCATAAAATCTTCCAATTGAACTGTACCATTAGAAAAGGCTTCAATTACTCGATAAGGTCCATGCCAACGGACTTGGAATTTTCTCAAAAAATGGTGAAAGTGACTATCATAAAGAAGCACCAGATCATTGGGCATAAAAGATTTAGGACATAATTTACTATCATAATAACTCTTCCGGTGGCGCTAAGTAGCTTCTATAGTTAAAAGAGCCGTAGTCTTAACTTCATCCAATTTTTCCAATTGTGCTAACCGATGGTGGAGGGATTCCTTGTCACCGAGATGTTCATCCAATGCAATTCGTAAACTTTGAACTTCCAATTCAATTGGTAATATTGCCTCTTGCCCGTACACCAATTGGAATGGTGTGGAATTGGTAGTCACTTTATACGCAGTACGATATGTCCACAAGGCTGCAAACAATTTTGTATCCCAGTCTGTTCTCACACCAGACACTGTTTTTATTAAAATTTTACACAAAATACCGTTGGTCTTTTCAGTCTGCCCATTGGCCCGAGGGTGATATGGGGTTGTCTTCCGATGCTTGATCTCGTATTTATTGTCAAAGCCGCAATTGTAGAATTAATAAAATGGGTTCCACAATCACTAACTAATTCTTTGGGATACCCAAATCGAGTATCCGCATTATCAGTTTTTGTTACGATCGCCTCTGCCCATTTTGTCACGTAATCCGTCGCTACCAAAATATATCTTTTCTGTCCATTACGCGAGGCTGGTGCAATTGGTCCTACAAAATCAATACTCCATTTCTCAAATGGTGCTTGTGCTAAAATTGGTACCAACGGCATGGCAGAAGTTTTTGTAGGTCTACCAATACGCTGACAAGGATCACAACGTCTGACATATTGATGTGCATCTGAGAACATTGTTGGCCACCAATATCCCGCCATTAAAGCTTTGCGAGCAATGCTGTCACCGATAAAATATCTTCCAGAACTATCTAAATGACATCCTTCTAATATGGTACGTACTTCACTTTGAAAAATACAATGGCATAGAATTCCGTCTTTCCCCTGCTTATATAAAGCGTATCCAATCATCGTATATGGAGCACTTTTCAAAATCAAGCGTTTCTTAAGTTTCTCACTATATATAGGTGGAAATGTCTGAAATGTCAGATACTGGATCAATTCACTATATTCTGGGGTGATCACGTTGACGGCAAATAATTATGCATCAAGAAGTGCATCAGTGATAGGTTTGTTACCAAATATATTGGACAATCGAGATAAATGATCTGCATTGGCATGTTTCTTTCCAGGTCAAACATTAATAATAAAGTTAAATTCTTGAAGGAATAACACCCATCGAGCAATGCGTCCACTCAATTGAGGTTTATTAATCATATACTTAAGAGTATCATGATTGACATGAAATTCAAATGGGTAACCAAGCAAATAATATCAAAAATTTTGGACAGAATAGATCATGTCCAAGGCTTCCCATTTAGTCGTAGTATAATTTTATTTTGCAGCTATAAATTGTCGACTAGCATAATAGATGGGATGATCCAAACCCTTTTCATCTTTTTGGCTTAACACGGATCCAATAGCAACATTCGAGGCATCAATATAAATATGAAATGGTTTAGTCCAACAAGATGCAACAAGTACTAGTGCTGATATCAATTTTTGTTTTAACTCGTCGAACGCAATTGTACATTCCTCAGTCCAAATTTGACTAGATCGATCCGATGGCAATTTCTTTAAGAGATTCATTAACAATTGAAATATTTCTATAAATAAATGAATGAATCGCCTATAATAACTAATATGGCCTATGAAACTACAAACACCAAACACTATTTTTGGCTTTGATAAAGCCAATATACGAGTAATTTTAGCTAAATCAATAGCGATGCCAGCCGCAAAAATGATGTGTCCCAAAAGCTTTCCCGTTGGTATGCCAAATTGACACTTCTCAGAATTCAAAGATATCCCATATTTATCACATTGGTTCAAATAATTACCAAGATATTCCAAATCATTTGCTATCGTACTGAATGTATAAAATACATCTAAAAATATTTCCATTGACAATCGTAAATAGTCTTACAACGCTTACATCATTATCTTTTGAAATGTGGCTGGGGCATTACATAACCCAAATGGCATCACTTTATAAGCAAATGTGCTCCAATTTGTAGTAAAAGTAATCTTCAATTAGTCCTCTTCTGTAATTTTTATTTGATTATAATCCAAAAATCCGTCCAAAAAGAAATAACATTCATGCCCAGCTACTGCGTCCAATATATTATTCGTAAAAGGTAAAGGAAAATAATCCTTCTTGGTAGCTGCGTTCAATTTACAAGAGTTTTAAGAGATACAAATTTTTCTATTTTTCTTTGGTACTATCACAATTGATGAAACTCATTCACTATATGAGACTGGATATATAATCTGCCATTCTCAATACCAATGACGTTGTCATGTTGTAAATTAAAACATAGTATGAAAGATATAAAGGAATGTGTTAAAATAAAAAGATTAAGATTAGAAGAAGAGAGGATGAAAAAGAGAAAGGGTTGTGGTTATAACCACATTATCTTGAAGGTTATAATATTTATCACAAGCTCAGGGATGATAGGTAGGCCAAACTACTAATTTCCTGCTGAAATTCCCACTAGCAGTACCAAGTCATGAAGCCAAGGAATTCTATAGTGAAGTCAAGTGGATTCGAACCCACGTCAACTCCAAAGTAGCTAAGAACTTAACCACACAAGCTTCTTTGACTTGGCAGTGAAGGATGTAGTTCTTTCTCTTTTATCTCTAATCTAATCTTAATTGTTTTTTCTACTTATTAGATTTTTTTTCTATTTTATCTTAAATCTACTTTACCTTTATTCTCTTCTATTTTAGATCTAAACTTAAATGTTGTGGGCTGAAATTAGAAGAGAAGTGGGTAGAAAAAAATGATAGTAAGAAGGTAGAATAGAAATTTACCTCAAAAGGTGAGATTCCTTCAAATTAATCCAAAAGAAAGGATTGAAGAGGTGGAAAGATATGGCTGAGGTGTCTCTTTGACCAAGGGAAGAAGGAAGACCAGGCCGGGAGGACAAGAAGGGGGTCGTGAAGAAGAAGAGGGTTCTTTTTGGAGAGATAGGGTTTCCTTTTGATAGGCAGTAGACGTTTTTGTGTGTAGAAGAAGCTTAGAGAGGATTTTAAGTGCAATTTTTTGTAGGTTTGTAGTAGACAAGATAAGGAACATATAGAAACAATTTTCATGTCTTTTGGTTAAGTATCAAGGGAGATATGAGTCGTCAAAGTTGCAGGTTTTTAAGACTAGGGCAGTGAGGTTTACTAAATTTCGGGCCTCGGCTCTTGAGAACCATTTGGACTTTAGAGGCAAAATTTGTTGGAGTTGTGTTTCTTATTGAGTTTACTACTTTGAATCAAAATCTTAAGTCAATATGATCTTTGAGCAAAGAGTTATGAGTGAAAATGTAACCGGATGTAGGTGAAAAGAGAAATAGAGTGAAAGCAGAATTGGGGTTTGTATGGGCAGAGTGTGTGTGTGGGTTTTTTTTGGATATGAATGAAATTAGGGAGTGAGTTTGAGTGTGAAATTTTGATAGACGTGATCTAAGCAAGTTAAGAAAGAGATGAGGGTAAGTTTGATACTCATTTATCTTATAAAAAAAATGTTATGCTCTTTCAAAGTGATAGGGGTCTATTTCTAAGTCAGTGAAGTTTGGGGGAGCATATCTTTGTGATCAAAGTAGCATTTCGAGTAAAATTTGTTGGGGTTTGTAGATATATGAGTCTATTAAGTTGTGTAAAAAACTGATTGCTATTGGAGTTATGGTTAAAGAATTATGAGGAAATTTGTAGTCGGATCCAGAGTTGGTAGAAGACAGAATTAAAGGAGGAGAGTAGAGTCTATAACTCTATTTCCAAGAGGAGTTTTGGAGCAAAAATTGGAGGATGTTTACAACATAAAGCAAGCAACAAGCCTACCAAATTTCAATACTTGGGGTTTTGATAATGAGGAGCAATGAAGGTGTGAAGCAAAGGGGGTCCAGAATCAAAGGCAGCATGGAGGGGTTTCTTTGACAACATGGTTCTCTCCAACCACATGAGCTATAATCAAAAGGATTATGGGGTTTGCTTCTTTACTTCCTTAAGTACTTTGTGTTCAAATTTTGCTTCAATTGATATGATATCCTAGGATTTATGGGCAAATTTGAAGGCGGGTTTTTAAAGGCAGAATATGGCAAGATTAATAAAGTATGTTTTTATGTAAAATCTTCAGTTTTATGAACATTATGAATCTCTTCTTGCACTTAAGAAACGAGAGGCACAAAAGACCCAGTGTTTCTTAGGGCTAAGACTCTCCTGCGACAACGGTGTTGGCTTTGATGAACTGGTGTAGCATCTTCTTCTAAAGTAATTCGATGCTCACAAACTTTGGGAGGAATACCTTTTAAATCCACATACGACCAAGCGAAAGCAGATTTATGATTTAGAAAGAATTCTTTCTAATTTCTCAGTTTTGTATCCGTAATACCGGTGTATACTTTGATAATCTGGAATGTTTCATTGGAACCCAAGTTAATGGTTTGACACATAGGTTCCTCATTAACCCTCAAATTGATTTGCCTCTTCTGCTCTGAATCCGTCATATGGTCCGGCAAATCGGACATATTCAATTCTGGTTTCAAAGTATCGACTTCATTTACAGCGCAATTATTCATCCAATCCGTGATGACATTGTCAGAATTCTCTGCACTTTCATTATACAAAAAATATTCCCCTGGCCCTCCATACTGGTGTAATACGTCTTATTTTTGCATATGAATGGGGTCCTTATCAACTTGCATCGCATTATTAACTTCGTCATACTCTGCCCCAAATTGGCCCTCATCTTCAGATGTTGCTTCTACGCCCATAATTTGCGACTCTCCATGATATTGAACTGGGTACATCTGTAAAACAATCTTGTGATTATCCTCCGCAATAGTTAACGTTCCACGGCCCCAATTGTTCCTAACTTTGGCTTGATATAGCCACGGTCGGTCCAATAATATTAGATATGATAAAGTAGAACTCTGTGATTGAAACACAATATAATCAATTTTATATGTAATTTCCGCGATTATAGTATTAATATTGCATAAGATACCCATTGGTTTAACCCTACTATGATCTGCCATTCTTAATACCAATATCGTGGGTACTAATTGTTTTAAATCCAACTCCTCTATTGTATCGGCATGCATTAAGTTCATACTAGAGCCACCATCCACTTGAACTCCAAGAATGAGAACACCATCAATTGATACATCGATAATTGGTGCTCCTAGATTGGGATTCAAACTAATCTCATGAATTTCTTTATTACAACTTCTACGTTGTATTAATAAGAAATTCAATGTAGAACAATATTCTGGTGCAACTGCTAACAATTGCTTCATTGTAATAGAAGGTTTAATTTCATCCAAATCTTTCATAATATCATATGGTTTCATATTGGCAATGATTTCCAAGGCCCTTTTCTTTTTCATGGGTTTTAATTTGACCCCTTGAGATAATTTTTTTATGGAAATTGGAACTAAAACTATTGAATGAACTTTGTCGTAATTCTTTTCCATGAGAGGATCTTTTAATAGGTAAGGTGGCTCCTGAAACTTCGAAGATATTGGTAATGGTTTTGGTTGCACCAATATCTTCGAGCTAAGGACATCCTCAAGTTGTATAGACGAATTGGATCCATTCATTGGTAATACCTTTGATATTGGTATTAGATTTGGAGTAACATGCAGTGGATTACATTGATCTGCAACTGGTACTTCCAATTGTTGAATTGGATCTTTTTCTTTTTTTTGGGCCCGAGTAAGTACTGGATGGATGCATTCCATCCAGTTTACTGGAGAATCTTGTGGAACTCGATTATTGTCCTCCATCTTACTTTGCAATTGGATACATTGATCTCGGTTATTAATATTAATCAAAGCATTGCACTATTGATAAATATGTCCACATTGCTTACAATTTCCACATACTGGAGCATAATCATCATTGGCTTTAGGATTGGGACATTCACTAGCATAGTGTCTTAGCTGCCTACATCGATAGCATCGAAGTGGTCTTCTTCCTCCTCCATCTAGAATATGGGGTGTCTCGATTGGTATATACCGCTAGGCTTGTTCCAAGTTTGATGGATAAAGGTTCCCGGCCAACCAGTTGGTATTGTAGGATCTGAAATTGGATTTTGAATAGGTGGATATTGGGGTTGTCTTTGCTGATTTTGCACAAAACCTTGAGAATTGGGGTCACCGTCTTGATTATACTCAGAATTTTGAAAATTATAGAAATTTCTATTTTGTTTTATAGGACGATTCCCGTTCCAACCAAACCTATTTCCTATCTGAACTTGATTGACATCCCACGAAGTCGGTTAAATCATGGTCTGATTTCCTAACTATTATTGCCTTCTTAAATTCTAGCAATTGGTGGTTACATGCTTACCTCCACAAAATGTACACTACACAATCATTTGGGGTGGTGAAGGGCACTCTGTTACTAAATGGCCTTGCCCCTTACAATTATTGCACCAAATATTGGAACACATATTACTCGGTTTATGCCTCTTTTCCTTATCTTTTTCTAGGTTAACAACCAGCTCGTCCATCTTCTTTGTCAAAGTAAACAACAAAGTCTCATTTGGATCCTTTGATACTAGTTCATTAGATAACTCCTTTATAGGTATTGGTTTTTGATATGGGAAATATGGAAAATAGGGAACTGCAGTTGTGGATGGTACAGCCTACAATGGAACAGCATTCACTATCTCTTGCATATTGACACTAAGATTTGCGCCGTAGTCAATTGTCCTTGGGTAACTATTCACTGTTTCATTCCAGGTTTGTATTTGATACCTTCCTTGAGATGGAATCATTGTGGCTCTTGTGGTTAAGAATTGGTCATAATGACATTCTTCTCATACCTTAGCTCGTTCAAGTGAGGCAGCCATAGTCGCAGGTTGGGCCTCTTTTACAAACATCTTCAATTCTGGTGGGTATAGTCCGTTAACCAATATAGACATAACAAATGAGTCTGGCATTTGTTTATTTGGCCATTTTTGAAGGATATCTGCTACTCAGCCATAATATGACAACACCGCTTCTCCTGGTACCATTTTGCTAGTCATTAATCTTTCTCTAAGATGTTCTTCAAATCCTATTAGTCGAAAATGAGTCAAAAATGTATTTTTCAATGACTCCCAATTAGGAAATTGTCCCACGGGTTGGCGGTTATACCATTCAAATGCCGTATCTTTTAAGGTTGCTGGCAGCCATCTTAACCAAATATCTTAAGTTCTACCATTATTGGCTACACATGCGGTCAGGAATTGAGACAAGTGTTGTTGTGGGTTGGCTCTTAGCAGATCCCTAAAGATAGGTAATAGAGCTACGCTAGTTGTGCGATCACCCACCGCACCCATTTGTATCGCAATTGGTACTGCTAGATCCCCCGTCGCCATTGAAGGTGATAATGATCTACTTACTTCCTTGTTAAAATAAGTGCTGCCTCCCTCAATTATTTTTTCCAACCTCCGCAATTTGATATTATTTTCTGCACATAACTAACTACCTACTGAACATTAGAGTCCAATGCACACGTACACGCTGTCATGTTGTGGTTCGACTACTATGTGAAAAAATTATACATGTATATTTAATATATAATTTACTACATACCTAAATGAGAGCCATATCAGTGGACTATTATTGGTTATAGAATGTGATTGAGTTGCTAGTTTAGAAAGAATCTATTAAAAGGATTATTATTAAGGTTTATATGACCATATTTTCTTTTAGTAGTGACTTTTGAAGTTAATTTTATATTGATAGTAACTTGTGTATATCTTAAGTCACCTATGCTAGACATTGGTGATCCTTAAGATCTTATTTGCTTCTTTTATTTGGTACTTAAAACACCAAGTATGTAAATCATATAAGAAAAAGGATTAGAAAAGGGTTTTAAGTATAAAAAGGGTAGTTTGCCATCCATGTAGATGAATAGAGGTGGATGATAGAAATCTTTATTCTAATTGGCCAAAAATCATGCCCAATGGGCTTCAAGGAGGCTGCCCGAGGGATTATTAGAAGTTAGGGTTTGTTTTTGGAAAGGAGTCGAATATCAGAGGCTAGGATCATAAGGTTTAGATTTTTGGATCTGGTTGAGGTGCAAATTTTGTGTGATTTGTACTTTTTATGAAAAGGTTATAGGCGCACAAAGTTAAGGTGTTGATTTTGGACCTACTGTCACTCTTTTGGATATAACTCGCGCATATAGAGAGCAATTGAGGATCGACAACTAGGATTGGAGAGAGCACTTTTACGGCTATACTTTTTGTGTACAGCTCGATAAAATTCAAGATAGGATGAAGGAGATATTGGAAGTTGAAGTCAGTGCTTACAAACTTAAAGGAAGTAAGTGACCCGCTTATATAGTGGTTACATTTTGAGCTATATCTTAGATAATTTGAAAGATTTTTGGCTCAAAATTTTCTGGAGTGTATATACTTATGTCAAAAGACTATGTAAAAAAATTTTGTGGCATTAGGATTTTGGATTTGTGAGATATAAGGAAAATAGTGCTCGCGTGTCTCTGAGTTAGGGTTTTAAGCACTTGCTAGGGGTTTTGAGATATCAGACGATTAGAATTGAATTTGCAATTGATTCTTTCTTGTGATGAAATTCAAAAAAATTATCTACACTTTGAACTAAATTTTATAGAAACTAAATGGTTGGATCAAGAGTTATTGGATTCTAAACTTCAGCAAGAAATAGGTCCTTGTGGATGAATAAAGTTTTGAAGGGTTTTTGTGGAAATTTGAACCCTTTTTGTACAAACTTATTTAAATTCAACAAGGTTTTTATATATACCTTCTTTTTTGTGAGATTTTTGTATTATTTATCTTTTTTATTGAGGACAAATGACCTGTTGGATTTTGCCATCAAATTTCAAATAAACTCTCCACAGCCAGGTATCCAGTGTATTCTGAGATAGAAGGCCACATCATACAACAACGCCTTTCTCTAAAATATTGCCGCACACTCTACTGGTTCTGCTCTTCCGCAACTAAAGATACTTTGTGACACAACCCTCCACCAATACTCCTATTGTAATCTTCTATCTTCTTCCGAATTCATAACAACAATTGGCAATGTTATACCATTTCCACAGATTGTATACACCCACTTCTTTCTCCAATCACTGGAAATAATTCCTCACCTACAACATCTCTCGAAACAAATTGTTACTCCAATATTCTCCACCGCTCAATTCTCACAATCAATACGGCATGACACTCACATCTACATCCGAACTTCATTGACATAGCTGGTCTTCAACCTCCAATTCACCGCAAAGAACTTTACGTAACAAACAATCATAATTTCTTACTTATCCACATATATATAAATTTTTTGTTTTATTACTCTACTTCATCATTGACATGGTATAATCCTTTGGAATAAAATTCGGATCCTCCGCTACAGTCTAAGAGAAGAAAAGAGAGAGGTAGCACCAAGCTTACTCCGGCTCAGGACTATCATAGTCTGGCCTTGGCTCCCCCGTACCGAATCGTTTTATACTTATCCTATCTATGTTAACTGCTTCACAACCAATGATAACTACTTTTATTAACTTCCTCATCCATTCTACCTTCTAAACTAGTCATTCATCGACTTTTTGCCTATTCTTAATCTTACAAACTATGTATTGTAAATCCTAAAATTCCTACCTATTCTATAGTCGCTTTTACCATTTTCCGAGGAAATTCCAAGTCTATTGGCATGGATCCTATCGATTAATTGAAGCCTTTTCTAATGGTTCAGTTCAATTGGAAGATTTTCTGGGTTCTCAATTTACCATCCAAGTTAACGGCAACCGTTTATGTCTTTATTTTACATAAACCCCGGACGGGTTTTTAAAATTGGAGGGAAGATGGTGTACTTCTTTATGATAGCTTACCTTTATTGAAGGTGCATGATGGTTAGAAAAGACGGCTCATGGTCGATTTTGGATCCTAATATGGTCTAGTCAGGCAAATTGGAAGTGATGATCTGGTACATTGGTTTAAGGATTGTTGCTTTAGATCCCGAGTAAAAGGTTAGGAGCAGGGCACTTAGTGAGAGTTTTTGTTAGTATTCTGTTTTGAGCTTGGTTATCAGAGTGTATGCTTATTGAAGTATAGAGTGTTCTGTTGTCAGAAAGTAACGATTAGTCCGAGCAAGGAGTTCGTAGTCAGCATTATACAATGTCGATAGAAAGGTCGAAGAGAGTTGCGGACAGAGAAGAGAATGTCCGAAACGTGCAAAATATGAGTAATTTGCAATCGCCGTCCCTTGTGGTGGTCACCAACATGGAGCCAATGAAGTTGGAAATCTGTTGGTCTCCACAAAGATAGAGAGATTTTAGAAATGCATAGATGTACGTGTTTTTGCGAGGATCGAATAATTTGCCTCCAATTGATGTAGAACAAGTAGCAGAATATATAGAAAATTACGACCCAGAGGATGGTTCTAGTGTAGTAAAAGGGAGAATAATTAAGATCGATGAGAGTATCTTATAGAAGATATTATACTTACCAATAGGTGAGTTAGCAGTAGGAGTTGAAGTGTCGAGTGACTTCAGACTGAGAAGTTACTTCAAAGGTGACATGACGTCCTTTGAGAAGAATCAAGGCTGGAAAGTGGTGGAGGCACTTACTCCAGAGCTTGTAGAGTGGATGCGATTTGTTCAAAAGTGGCTAGGCTTGAACCGGCATACCACGTACATATCCAAGCGCTTGTTGTTTGCTGTGATTGCAACACTTGAAGGCATAGTCTTTAATTGGGCAGCCTTTGTAGCAACCCGTATCCATTCAGAAATGGTAGCCAAGCAAAAAATGGATAAATTTGCTTCTTTGCTATACTCTAACTATGTGCACTCTATTATTGCACATATGTTAAGTCAACCAGCAGGAGAGAAGAGTGTACCTTCCTCAATGCCGCAATAGGGTATGCAGAATTTAGCAGTTGGTCCAGGGGTAGTGGTGCACGAAATTAGAGAATCAAATCAATCGTGGGAACAGGAGGCTATCCCGGAGATGACACTAAGGGAGCTTCAATTCGTGTACTAATTGAAAGGATGACTGAGGCTCTAATTTTAAACACCGGAATATTGGAGGGAAGGAACCTCATGGAAGTAATATTGGATCAAATTTTCCAATTGCAGCTTATAGTAGGTCAATTGGAAGGAAATTTAAGACAACAATTGGAGTCGAGCCGGAAGGAGATAATGGAAAAAAGCCCTCAAATTGTGGAATAAGGTCACCTAATTAGGACAAAGACGAAATCTAAGCTGGCAATGGAGCAGAAATTAGCAGAGGAAAAGAAAAATTGGACGAATAATAAAGATCGCATTCAAAGAATCTTGAACGGTCAAAAGCAAGAATTAATAGAGAATTGCAGGATATGGGATTTGGAACGGAAAGCGTTGAAGTGTCAATTTCAGGCAGAACGTGAGAAAGCAGCAAAATTGGAATAGGAAAAGGTAGAATTGGGAGACCAATACAGAAGTGGAACGGATAAGCTACAGGCAGAAATTGGTGCCTTGAAGGGTGAAGTGGGAAAATTGGAGTGCTTTCCATCACTAATTTAACTACTCATTTGGCAGTTAATTCCTAACACTCAATACTATTGTCAATTCCCGGTAGCGGCGCCAAAATGTTGTTCTCGTTCGTCTCACTTATTCTACCAATACTGCCTAGAATAAATCTGTAAAGGGAGATTTGAATACAGGGAGAGACTATCCGCATTGAATTAAACTATTAAGATCACATAATTAACTACCTATTGAACATTAGAGTCCAATGCACATGTACACGCTTTTCTCTAAAATAATGCCGTCCACTCTATTGGTTTTGCTCTTCCGCAACAAAAGACACTTCGTGACACAATTCTCCACCAATACTCCTATTGTAATTTTCTGTCTTCTTCCAAATTCATAACAACAATTGGTAATGTTACACCATTTCCACAGACTGCATATACCCGCTTCTTTCTCCAATCACTTGAAATAATTCCTCACCTATAATATCTCTCGAAACAAATTGTTATTCCAATATTCTCCACCACTCAACTCTCACAGTCAATACGGCATGACACTCACATCTACATCCGAACTTCATTGACATAGCCAGTCTTCAACCTCCAATTCACCGCAAAGAACTTCACATAACAAACAATCATAATTTCTTACTCATCCATATATATATAAATTTTTTATTTTATTACTCTACTTCATCATTGACATGGTATATCCCTTCGAAATAGAATGCGGATCCTCCACTACAGTCTAACAAAAGAAAAGAGAGAGGTAGCACCAAGCTTACCCCGACTCAGGACTATCACAGTCTGGCCCCAACTCTCCCGTACCAAATCAATTTATACTTATCTCGTCTATGTTAACTGCTTCACAACTGATGATAACTACTTTTATTAACTTCCTCATCCATTTTGCCTTCTAAATTGGCCATTCATCGGCTTCCTACCTATTTTTAATCCTACAAATTATATATTGTAAATTCTAAAATTCCTATCCATTCTACACTAAGGCATATCAAAAGACAATTAATAAAGACTTGAAGGCAACTCAAGGCTTAAAGGAGGTGACTAAATTAGAAGAGAAGTCAAAAAAAATCAACAAGGTAGAATCTTATAATATTAAGAAAGATATAAAGAACTGCCATATTATAGCTACAGTTGGACAATTAATCAAAGATAATCCCTTGTATAGAAGGCAATTCAAAAAAATATTGGTTGGAAGGAAAAAGATAAAGTTTCTTAAGATAAAAAACCATATTGATGTAATGATGGTGTGTGAAGATTATAGTGCACTTGAGATTGAAATTCAAATAAGTGAATGTGGACTCTCTTATATACCTATTGATAGATGATATGGCGTAAATATTATGATTGAAGCTATTATCTAGCAATTTAGATTCAAGAAATTCTAGTCCATAGTAAAAACAATGAAGTTGGCAAATGGAGCAAGGGTCCTACCAATAGGTACTCTCATCCAAATATCCACTTCATTGGAGGTCAAAAATTCTTATTGAATTATTTGGTGATGCGACTAGCAAGATCATCTACATATCCAGTATTAATTAGAAGACCTTGGTTGTATGGAGCTAAAATGCTAATTGATTGGGAGAAGAAAGAATTTAAATTTGACAAACCAACAATCTCAATTCTATGGGGGACATGACAAGCTTCAAGGCGAGATTACTCAAGAGAAGGAAGAATATGATTCTGAGCTTTCAAATGACATTACATTTGAATTTGAATTTGATGAGGATGAGGTCTACTTGCTCAATTTGGTGAGTCAATTGACTAAAGAGAAAGTATTTGAAAATATGAAGGAGTAAGGAAAAGGTGAAAAGATTGAGATCAACTAACAATCATCATATTATGATATATAAGAAATCAAGCAAGTGGATGTAAAGTTAGATGATTGCAGTACCTATAAGAGCTACACAGAAGAAGCTATTCAAACTAAAGTAGTTGCGTAGTTGATCAAGGCAGCCAAAGACAGGAGGCAAGTTAGATTTATAAAGCAAGAAGGGCCTTACTAAGTTGTTGGCAAAGAAGACAAGATCAAGTAAGGACGTGATCAAGTTGAGGTGTCCAGAGGACTCAAGATCAAAAGAATCTCGGGCTTATGAATCTAAAAATCAAGAAGTTGGAGATTTAAGTAGAAGCTAAGAAATCAAGGCTCAAAGAGGCTAAAAAGAATTAGCAATTAGTTACAAAAAAAGAAGGATTGAATATTGAAATACATCAATTTATGGAGCCTTAAGATTGGTACAACTTAAAGGTTCTTAGGATCCAACCTTGAAGAATAAGACGGATGTCATTAAGTCTCAATAGTAGAAGATAATTTTAATCCAATAAGACAAGATCTTCAACTTGGGAATATTATAGAATTAGATGAAAAGAAATCTATCCAAGAATTGTTAGCTGAGTATGTAGACATCTTTGCTTGGAGTCATTTTTATTTGACTAGTGTAAATCTAGAGCTTGGTGAAAATAGAATTGATTTGATGTTTGGCTATTTGGCTGGCCATTCAGTTTTCAACTTCTCCCACTAAATTGAGGGATTTTTTGGATTATGTCAACTACTACAAAAGATTTATTTGGGACTTTGCGAAGGTAGCACTATTCCTGACTCTCATGTTGAAGAGGGGAGTTGAAATTAAAGAATCAATTGATATATTAGCTAGTTTTGAAGAGCTCAAAAAGATGATAGTTGAAGCTCTTATTTTAATGGCAGTTGATTGGAATAGAGAATATCATGTATACGTTGATGTCTTTAGCTTTTGTATTAGTGTAGTATTTAGTCAATTCAATGACCAAAGAAGAGATTATCCTATATATTTTGTAAGTAGGATGTTTGATTCATCCTATATTGCCTTTATCTTACTAGTGGAAGATACTTGATGTTGGTTATTGGTAGCCTACCTTACATAAGGATATTAGCCTATTTGTAAAAGGATGTAATCCTTGCCAAAGGATAGATAAGCTAGCCCTCTCTAAGAATCATCCTCTTACTACCATCTTACCTCTTGCAATATTTAAGAAATGAAGAATAGATTTTATAGGATCCATCATTCCTATCACCAAGTATAGAAGGAATAGGTACATTCTTTTTGCTATTGATTATGCTACCAAATAAATAGAAGCAAGATCCACTACCAAGGATAATGCTCAAATAGTAGCAAGGTTCAAGTATGAGCAAATTCTCACTAGATTTGGCCCTCCTCTAGAGTTGGTTAGTGATAGGAAAACTCATTTCTTGAATGAGGTGGTATAAAAATTCACTAATCACTACCTGATTAAGCATAGAAAAATGACTTTTTATCACCTCAAAGCTAACAATCTAATTGAAAGAGTAAATAGCATCATCGATAAGATTTTGAATAAGACTGTGGGAGCTTATAAGATAGATTGGGATAGCAAGTTGTTTTCAGTTGTTTACTCTTACAACTTAGCATTTGAAATCATTATTAGTCATAACCCATATTACTTGGTTTTTGGTCAGCACTCTCTAATACCTGTTGAGTTTGAAGTAACCACTCTAAGAGTGAGTGTGAAGGACAAAATGGTGGAGGATCAAAGCTTAATAGAGAGAGCTTATTAGTTGGAGGAGTTGAAAGAAGCAAGAGAAGAGGCCAATGAGCAAGTGAAGCATAAATAAGCTCAAGTCAAGAGGTATCATGACAAGCAGTTAAAGAAGCCCACTCACTTACATGCTAGTAATTTACTACTTTTCTATGATAATAGATATTCTCATTTTCCAAGTAAGCTTCACACCAGATAATTAGATCCCTATATAGTTCAGAAAGTGTATGCATATGGTTTAGTTCAAGTGGCAACTCTGAAAGGAGACGTTTTTCCAACTAAAGTACACCAAGATAGATTAAAAAGATATTATAACAAAGAATTATAGTGTTTGCGGGGATGCTACTCACTTAAAAGAGGAGCTATGTGGAAGGCCTCAGTAACTCCTTAAGTAGAAGTAGAGGTCAAATCTTTATTTTGGAAGTAAAAAAGCTAAAAAAATTATAATATTAGCAAAGTATGCAAGTTTTTTAAGTATTAATTAGAATCAAATAAACTAAAATAGTATTTAAAAAAAAAAAAAAAAAAAAAAAAAAAAAAAAAAAAAAATTGAAATTCAACTGATCATTGGTTAGAAAGTTATTAAAAGTCAAAATTCAGGTGATTAATGCTATTAATTAGACCTTAAGTATATGCTAAGTCTTAAAGAACTCTTTAAATATAGAAGGGAATTCAAGATAATATTAGGCAAGTTCTTCTTGTGCCAAAGTGTGCCAGGAGATCAAATGAGGCCACATTGATTTACATTTTGTTTGTGGAAAAGAGGGGCGGAATCACATGCAAGAAGCATGTTGGTGGAAGAACTTTTGTGGACCATATCTCATGCTAGACAAAAACTTTTGACCTCATTTTATTTTGGAGCTGATAGAAAATAAGAATGATCTTTTTTCTAGAAGGCCAGTATAGTAAGCGGTGAGCATTTGCCTGCTTTGAATCACCTTATATCTTATTAAAATTAAAAGCATTCCAAGTAAAGCTATTTATTTTTCTTTTGTTGATATCTACTATTTTGCTATCAAGGGTAGATATATTTTGCTATGGGATAGATTAAAATATTTGTATGCCAACTTAATTAGGTCTTTTTGAAATAGAAATTTATAAGAATTAAGGTTGTTGTTAACGTTGCCTTTATTGTTATTAAGAATGGAATATAGTTCTTTTACTACCAGGTTAGTTACCTACTTGATTAGTGAAGTCCTCACACGCTTGTATACCTGGCCCGCATAACAAAGATATAATAAAAAGATTTTTTTTTAAAACCTCATTTGTCGAGGGCTTCTTCAGAAAAGTGAAGTAGTGGGTCTTACAAAACGTAATGAGCTACAGAAGCCAAGGTGAGGGGTGAACTAAAAAGTCTGCAAATAATGATATTGAGTGTCAAGAGGGAATAAGTCCAAGATATCAACAGCTATTCTACTTAGAGAGGTGACTAGACTTAAAGAAGAGACTTATTATAAAAGCATCATGTATTGGAAAGAAAAAAAAGTAGGAGATTCAAAGATAACTTATCCTAGCCTAGTCACAAATTGGCAGGCATATTTAATCCAACTTTGACAAGACATAACTTTGATTGTATTCAATTTTTTTGAGAGCTTCTACATGCATCAGAAAGCTTTTGAAGTCAATTATATGAATATGTTGATTAGAAGGTCAAATAAAATCAAAATAATGGCTAAATTCCAGAAGTCAAAGATAAATTCAACAAGCTATAGAATGGGCTATGAGCTTGATTAGGAGGAAGGGACAATTACTTAGAAGTGAGTATTGATTTTGAGATAGATGTGAAGACACTAGAAGAGTCTTGATTGAAGAGAATCTATTCTAGAGCACAAAAAGAATGTATTGAATAAGATTAAGATCAAGAAGATAAAATTAAGGAGTAATACTTTGGAGGATTTATGAGTGGATTTCAATTTGAAAGGAGAAGTATCTTGTGTCTTGGAATTTGAGGGTGTGGTTTAAAAAATTCTATTCTAAGATGATAGCTAGGAATGAAGAATCTCCTTGCTAGCCCTTGAAAGTGGAAATGAATAGTATGAGAATAGATAAAAGTATCTAAATAGGCTACCTCTCTAGAAGTGGTGTATAGAAAATTACTTGTATATGATGATTATCACTTGCAATCCTACTTTTAGTAGCTAAGTCCCTCCTTAGAGCCATGATAAGATATGGGAGCATGACTTTTAGATACTTTTAGAATAAAAAATGCCTTAAGTTTCTTAATAAGAGTTTGATAGTGGATGATTTGATTATTTTGGCAAGCAATATTATAAGGTTGAAGTGGCTTAAGTCCAAATTTTAAAAAAAATCTGAAATGAATAATCTTAGAAAATTACATTATTATTTTAGAATAGAATTTGAAAGAGATACAATTGTACAAACCATTACCAAGAATCAAAAGAAATGTATTGAATAAATGCTCAAGCGATTCAATATGGAAGAATATAAGCTCTAAATTATGCATTGAAGTTTTATTTAGTTAATTTTTGATATTTTGATAAGATATAATATTTTTTATTTTTTAATTATAAAAAAAATAGAGATTTTTTATCTAAATTATATATTAATATCTTAAATTATTAAATTGATTTTAATAGAATCTAATTATAAAAATTAGATTTTAAAAAATATTAATTCTTATTTAAAATAAGATTAGAAAATACGGAATTAGTTGTAGTTGGAATATGGTGAAAAAGTGATGAAAAGTTATTCTACTTTTCAAGCCACAAAAGATAGTGAAAGAAGAATATGAAGAATTGTTCTATTTTTAAAGCCACAAGAGATAGTAAAAGAAGAAGATAGAGAGTTACTTTATTCTTGAAGCTACAAGTGATAGTAAAGAAAGAAAATAGAGAGCTATTCTATTCTTCAACCATTACTTCTATAACAACAAATTAAGTTGATTTTTAACAAATTCCTTTTGAAAATTAATATTTCTATTAATAAATTAATAAAATTATTTTATATAAATTTTGGCTAATTAAGTTATTAAGAATTAAAATTTATCTATTGATTATTATCTATAGTAATTTATCAACATTTTAGAGCAAATGGATGCCAACCATTGGTCCTCTCTACAAATAGTATTAGTTGGAGATCATAGAGAATGTAGATTGACCTCTTAATGGCAAGTGGTACTAAAAATAATAATTGGTAGTTAAAAATATTTAGAATAAGATAAAGTAGTGAAGCTATATATTCTGTTCTCTATCCTTAGATAATAGATTCTATTGGTGCTTGAAAAAATTGCCTATGGCCTTGAATTAGTACTTCTATTGTTGAAATATCCCATTCAAGGATTTGATTTTCATTGCGGCTTTGAAAACATCCTTCAAATAAGATCTTAAGACTATAAAGATTCGTTTTTTTAAGCTCAAGCAATATCACTAAAACTCAAGCATTGGAATTGAGACTTGTATGATTAGATCTTCCTTCTAATGGCTCCAACCAAGGTCATACTTAGCGTTGAAATGTATTATCCTTACTTTGCTCAATTGAAGGCTGTGAAAATTACACTAATTCATTTGAAGCTTACATGACAAATAAATCTTTTGAATCTTCTCTCTCAATGCTTGAAGGTTTGATATGGTGACTAACTTGCTTCTATCACTCTATTCTATTTTAGAATAGATGAGTATATATTGATAAAGGCTTTAGTTTAACTCTTCCTATCTTTGTGAGTATTTCTTGAATCCAATCTTCACTAAAAAGTTATCATTGACTACATTTCAGTTTATAGAAATAAAATTGATAAAATTCCTATATCTCTTAAAGCTCATTGGTAAGATTTTTGGACAGTTCTTATGTACACTCATTAATATCATAGTCCTACTAGTGAACAAGATATTTCTAATTTGTCCCACCTTTGCTATAAATCAAGTATCTTTTCAACCTTGTATTCTTCATGGTCTTCAATTTTGATACCAAGCAACGATTCTTGTACTTTTTTCAAAATATACGACTCTTTGTAAGATTCTAAAAGAGAGACATAAAAAATTAGATATATCTTTAGAGCAGATGGTAAATCAAGCGATATGCCACTAGATTGATTTGCTTTTGGATAAAAAATAGTCCCAATCTTTGATAGTCTAATTTAATACATAGCAACTTAGTCTTGACGTTCCATCAAAGAAGCCATATTTTATCTTAAATAAGAAGAGCATACAATTGATTCCTAAATTTATTTACAGATACCTTGTAAGCATCTTAAGCTACTTGTAATTGAAGCTTTAAGATTGTTTGGTGTTGCAATAGGTGCTTTGCAAATCCTTCAATTGCTAAATTGTTGTTCTTTGGCGTATTCTATAGATCAATCTTCAGATGATATCCATAGTTGGAGTAAAATGGTATTTATTGAGTTGAAGCATGAATTGTATTATTACATGCAAACTCTACTAATAGTAGATACAAGATCCAATTGTCTTGTTGATAATTAATATTGCATCATAAATATTATTCCAAAATTTGGTTAATTCATTCTGTTTGGCAGTCAATTTGAAGATAGAAATCTGAAGAAAGTTAAACATCTACCTTCAATATTTCAAAAAGATATTTCCGAAACTTAGATATGAACTAGGATCTTTGATAGGATACAATATCATTTGATAGGCCATCATATTAATATATATATTATCAAGAAAGAGCCTTGTTATTTCTTTACTAGACATAATTTTTTTACAAAGAATAAAATGAGTTATTTTTATAAGTCAATCAATTACTACAAAGATGTTATCTAATGAATTGAATGATGGTAGATTTGTGATGAAATCCATTGAGATAGAGGACCACGACTTTCTTAGAATTGACAAGGGTTGTAATAGTCCATAAAGACAATATCAAGGATTTTTGGACCTTCAGCAGAAGTTGCAAGAGTACAAAGTCCTGCACTACCTTCCACATTTGAGGCCACCAAAAATCTTGAAAAATAATTTCCAAGGTCTTATTAAATCCAAAGTGACCCCTCGTTGGAAAGTCATGGCAAGATTGAAGAACGCATAGTTGTGTTAGTCCTTCTAAGATATACAAACGTTCTTCAAAGTATAGAAGATCTTCTTTAAGTTTGAATTTATCAACATTTTTTTCAAGCAACGCTTGACATCAAAGGCAAAAGCATCACTAATAGTTGCAATATGCACCTCATTGAAGAAACTAGAATTGATAAGCGCCAATGTAATAGTAGCACAAAGACAAAATTACTTTGGTTTCAACAAAATTATATATTGTTGATTAAATGTTGCCTCCCCTATCCTTGATATAAGATATGATCTCTTCGACAGAGCATCAGATAATCCTTGTTGCATCCTAGGGCGATAAGTGATAAAAAAGTTAAATCAAGATAGTCACATATATCAAGCTTGGCGGCAATTAAAAATCCAAGTTGACATAAAATATTCTAAATTCTTGTGATATATATATATATATATATATATATATATATATATATATATATGATGTATTATTCTTTTAAAAAAAATATTGCCATTCTTGAAAAAAATCCACAATAGTAAGAAGCTTCTTATTGTAGATTTTATAATTAATTTTGGTAGCAAAGAACTTTTAAAAATAAAATGCAACAAGATGGAGTTTGTTGTCTATATCCATTTATAAAAGTACAGCCCCTATTGCAAAATTCAAAGCATCAGTCTCTATGTAGAATGCTTTTATAAAGTTTGAATGCACTAATATTGAGGCTGTAATAAATGTCATCTTAAAGTCTTGGAATGCCTTTTTTGCTTAAGGCTCCCATTCTAACTTTTTCTTATTTATCAATCAAGTAAGAAGGGTGGCAACTTGAGAGTAATTTTTGATGAAGATTTGATAGAAGTTAATAAATATAAGAAAATATTGTATATCTCTCACAATCTTTGGAATAGCCTATTGCATAACTACCTCTACTTTTTTAGGATCCATTGTTATCATGTTGTGATTCAGCTACCATATGAAAAAATTATACATATATATTTAATGTATAATTTATCATACAACTAAGTGAGAGCCATAATCGTGGATTTTATTAATTATAAGATGTAATTAGGTTGTTAATTTAAAAAGAATCTATATAAAAAGGTTATTATTGAAGTTTATACAATCTTATTTTCTTTCGGTGGTGACTTTTGAGGTTGATTCTATATTGATAATAACTTTTTTATAACTTAGGTTATCTTTATTAGACATTGGTGGCCCTTAAGATCTTATTTATTTCTTTTATTTGGTGTTTAGAATACATATTATACAAATCTTATAAGAAAAAGGATTAGAAAGGAGTTTTTAATATGAAAGGGGATAGTTAGGCCATCCATGTGAATGAATGGAGATAGATGATAGAAGTCTCTATTCCTATTGGCCAAAAATCATGTCCAATGGACTTTAAGAAGGCTGCCCGAGGATTTAATAGGAATTAGGGTTTTTTTTTTGAGGTAATTCAAACATAAGAGGCTAGGGTCAGTAAGTTTGGTTTTTTGGATATGGTTTTGATGAAAACTTTGGATGATTTGGATTTTTTATGAAGGAGATATAGGCACTCAAAGTAAAGGTGGTAAAATTGTACCTACTATCACTCTTTTGGATATAACTTACATGTACAAAGAGCAATAGAGGATCAATAATCAAGGTTTGAAAGTGCACTTTCTTGGCTATACTTTTTGTACATAGCTTGATGAAATCCAAGTTGAAATAAAAGAGATATTAGGAGCTAAAGTTAGTGCTTGTAAGCTAAGGGCAGTAAAAGACCCTATTTAATTAGTGGTTATATTTTGAACTATATCTTAGGTAATTTAATATATTTTTAGCTTAAAATATTTAAGAGTATATATGTTTATGTCACAAGATTATATAAACAAAATTTGTGCAATAAAAGTTTTGGATTTGTGAGATATGAAGGAAATAGTACTTGGGTGTCTCTGAGATAGGGTTTTAAATATTAATTAGGATTTTTGAAATATTGGATGATTAGCAACAAATTTGATATTGATTCTTTTTTGCAATGAAACTTAAGAATATTATCTACACTTTGAAGAAAGGTTTATAGAAATTGAATGGTTGGATCAAGAGTTATTAAACTCTAAAGTTTAGAAAGAAATAAGTCCTTGCAAATGAATAAGGTATTGAAGGATTTTGTTGCAATTAGAGCTTTTTTGTATAAACCTACTTTAATATAAAAGGATTTGTCAATAAAAATTTATCTTTTATAATATCACAATATTATTTGTCTTTTTTATTAAGGACAAATTACTTATTGGACTCTTACCAATAAGTTTCAAATAAATTCTCCACAACCAAGTACCCAATATATTCCCAGATAGAAGATCATGCCACATGAAACTATTGTTGTAGCAAAAGTTTGCTTTGGATAGATGCAAGGTCCCTCTTTACAATCAAGTTGTATCCAATATGCACAAACCTTCTTAATTTTTTCTTTTTGTAGTTACAAAACCATATGTGTAATAAACTA
This sequence comes from Physcomitrellopsis africana, assembly GCA_036785485.1. NCBI lineage: Eukaryota > Viridiplantae > Streptophyta > Bryopsida > Funariales > Funariaceae > Physcomitrellopsis > Physcomitrellopsis africana. Next base: position 39,132 of record JAWRVF010001526.1, on the reverse strand, counting down.
ACAAACCAAAAGCTTGAAAATTTATAAATCAAGAGCCAAAAATTTAAATAAATTTTGAAAATAGAGAATTCACTTCTTTAATCATCTTCACAAAAATTCTCAACTATGAATTTGTTACCAATCACCAGATATCATCAAAATATTAACAAGTAATTTTAAAAGTCAAAATCAAACTTGAAACTTAAAAACTCATATTTTTAGATCCAACTATTCAAATTAGTTTAAAATTTGGTAAAATATAATTCATATCTTTGATCATTGTCACAAAAATTTTGAGGCATGAATTCATTACCAATTGTTAGATATTACCAAAATATTAACAAGTGGTTTTAAAAGCCAAAACCAAATTTGAAACTTGAAACTTCATATTTTGAGATCTAGCTATTCTTATAAGCTCAAAATTTGGAAGCATAAAGCTTACATCTTTGATCATCATCACACAAAATTTCCACTTCAAATTCGGTATCAAACGACTGGTATCACCAAATCCTTAATAGATACTTTCACAGTCAAAACCTTAGATGCATGAGAACAAAATTTGTCATTTCTCTCTAATCAAAGTTTTAATTGATATGAGATTTTAGACATAGACTCTTTATAATAAAAGTGATATGTATACCAAAAATGAGCTTTAATTTCATCTTAAAACTCAAATTTTAGCTTAAAGAAAATCCTTTTATTTATCTAACTTCTTTAAAATCCTAATTTAGTTTGTTGGTTTTAACCAGCTATATCTCACTCATTCTAGAGTCATTTCTATTAATCCTTGGATATAAAATATTTAACTTAAAGTCTAGTTTCTAATCCAACTTCTCAATTTCTTGTTAGTATCTTAAAACTCCTAATATACCTTGAAAAGTGACAATAGGTATCATATTAGTAGCCTAGGTTCAAACAAGCATAATTCCCTCATCTAAGCTTTGAATCATGCGTTTCTATTATCTAAACTCATGCCAAGAAGAAGATCTCTCTGAATATTTTCTTGGACTTGTCAAAAAATCCCGTCTTCTTTTCTTCCGAGTTCATCAAAGAAGTCCCAACCAAGATCTTTAAAGTCCAAGTCAACAATTAATAATTTAAAGTTATAAAAATACCAAATCTAATCCTCCAAATTATCACTATTAATGGTAGCCAACTATTGACATCCAAACCTCCATTTATCCTTAATAAAATCCTAAATTCAACCTCAAAGTCAAAACTCCTTATATCTACAAATATAATCTTGAATCTACTAAAATCTAAGATTAAAAAAAAATAAAAGAAATAAAAGAAGTTTTCAAGGCTAAATCAAAATTAAAGTTGAGATTAAAGATAAAGTAAAATTTAGCCAAATTTCTTTTTCTTAGAGAGAAAAAAGAAAGTGAGAAATTTTTTTCAAAATTGTATAAAAAACCTATATTGGTAAGAAGAAAGAAAGAATTTAATAAAATTTTAAAGAAAAGAAAGTTAGGCAAGGTTTCTATACATGGGTGTATTTATTTCATGACATTGTCTAATCCTCAAAAGATATAATATATTCCAAAAATTCCATCTTAAGTTGATAAAACATTCATTTCTCTGGTTTTGCATACAAATTTATATCTTGCAACTTTTGTAATACCAACTTTACATTCTCCTTGTGTTCTTCCAAATTTTTTGAGTAGATCAAGATATCATCAAGATAAATCACTATGAACTTGTCTAAGTATTTTGGAAAGATATCAATCATTAAATGCTGAAAGATAGCAAGTATATTTGTTAGTCCAAAAGGCATGACATTATATTCAAAATGTCCATACCTTATCCAAAATGCAATCTTTTATTCATCTCCTTACTTAATCTGTACTAGGTTGTATGCTCTACAAAGATCTATTTTAATATTGATCTTGGTTTGATCAAATTGCTCCAAAAGTCTTGAGATCAATGGTAGTGGATAATGATTTTTCATTGTTATATTATTCAATCTCTAATAATCAATGTACATATGTAAGGAACCTTCCTTGTACTTCACAAAAAGTATAGATATACCTGTTGGAGACTTTGAATATCTGATGAAGTTTTTTGCAAGATTTTCATCAATATAATCCTTTAATATCAAAAGCTCATTTTGAGAAAGATTATAGATTTGGCCAAAAGGTAGTTATGTTCCTTCTTCAAGATCTGTAGTACAATCGTATGGTCGGTGCTCTTGCAATTTATCACCATTTTTCTTTTAAAAAATATCTTAAAATTTATTATACTGCTCTAAGATACTTATCAATGAAGTCATATCTTCTTTGATTGGAATTGTATACATAACAAATAGTATACCTTCTTTGGCCAATCTTATAAAAGCTCTTATTCCAATAAATAAAGATTTATTATTTTGTGGCTTTTTACAAATTTTTTTACAGGGATTCTTATTAAAAATGTTATTCTTTGCAACCTCCACTCTATAGATGGATTATGCTTTTTCAACCAAGAAAGCTTGAAAATAATAGAATTTGAAGGAATCCTAATAATATTGAATACAATCTGGCTTGTATAATCTTTGAACTGCACTTCTATAGGCATGGTTTTATGGATAACACTACTTGAGGATAAGAGTCATCCATCTATTATCTCTACATGAATAGATTTGGATTTTTGTACTAGATGAATTTTATGAAGCTTAGTGAATGCCTCATCTATGAAACAAGCAGATGTCTTCAAATCTAACAAATCAGTCTTCTAAAGCTTTTGTGGGCCAAATTATAAAGAGATTATAAAACAATAAGCAGATTGAGCAGAAAGAGAGGAATTTGAATAATTTTGAAATATTGGATTGTCCAGCCGCATCATCCCTACTGTGGTTGAATATTATCATTTTTTTAAACCATTGCACTCTTGATTTTGTTAATGTGTCAGTTTTATTTTTTCAAGCAATTGCCAACCTTGTGGCCTTTCCCGCCACAATACAAGTATAGACCTTCTTCTATTTGATGCTTCTTTTCTTATAGACTAAGAGGTTTAAATTATATTGTATCAAGTTTCATATCTTTTATTTTTGAGTGTAAATTCAAAATACTTGTTGATGTAGTAGGGGTATATTGGATTGCATGTTGTCTTGTTAAAGTCCATGAACATTATCTTATCAATGTTGAAATAATTGGTTATCATATTTTATGGCTTAGCTAATAATTTCATTAAGCAATTGTGGATCCGAAAGTGACAATAACAAATCCTTCATATCATCTCTTAATCTCCAATAAAATTGATTCATTATGGATTCTTTGTTCCAATTGATGTTGCACACTAATTGCCTAAAATCGGATGCATAAATTGATGCAAAATATGCCTCTTGACATTATCGGGGTAGTGAAAGTTTGCTTCAAGAAAGCGCTAGGCTTTTGGCTGTCACTAATTTCTCAATCAAGCTTCAAAATGAGGAAAGCTCTAAGTTTATATATATATTCTCTTTTGGAGCAATTACACCAAATACATAAGCCTCAAGTAACCAACAACATCTAAAATATAATAAAATCCTCTAAAATCTTATATATCCTTATGTGGAAATTTTTCCAAACTTCAACACTTCATATCTCATGATTCGACCATCCAAACATAATTAAATTTTATAAGATACTGATATTTTCTTATCAACCTCTACAACAAATTTTAATTACAAATTCATTGCGGACCTTGAGATATCTTGAAAACCCTAACAAACACTTCAAACCCTTATCTTTATATACCTGCATATAAACTATAAGCTCAAATGCCACAAAATTTATATGTATAGCTTTTTAATACAAAACGTCACAATTTCCAAGAAATTTGAGCCAAAAATTCATCTAAAAATTCAAGTTATGGCTCTAATTATTACTATGAGCAAAACCGCTCACTTATTGCCTTTGATTTAGAAGTGTCGTCTTCAACTCCCTATAACTCCTTCATATGAACTCCAAAGGCAATAATTCTTACATAAAAGATGTAGGTCTTAAAATTGCCATTCTAGCCATCTCTTCTAATTTCCAAAAGCTATTGTACAATTCCTCCTATATTCAAAAGAGTAATAGTATGTCTCAAATTGATATCTTAATTTCAAACGGCTATAACTTCTTTACCCTAATTCCAAATCTTCTAATTTTTATATATAAATTGTAGCCAAAATCCTAAACTTTATAATCCTAATCTTTGATTTTCAAATGGCCTCCTTGAAGTTGCCAAAATCCTTATTAAGGTTGCAAGCAGCCTCCTCAAAGCCCATTGGGCATGGTATTCAACCAGTAGGGATGAAGTTCTCAATTCCTTACCTTCATTCAACCATGTTTTGATTTCATCCCTCCCAATTAGCCTCCTACTAGCTTAAATTTTCATCCTTAGACTCCCACCTTCTCTCAAGGCTTCATACTAAATATTTAGATCTTATAATTTTTAAATATCATAATCAAAATAAGTAAAAATAAAATAAAATAAATTTTCTTCTATCAACCATTTTTAATTTAATTTACTAATCATTGTAACACACATCTAGACTTATAAACATATTATATATTTTAACTAATTTTTACATATTATAAGTAATTACAATACAATAATGTAATACTTGGATCTTAGCTGTTGTCCAATGAGCCTTGTCATGTTTTTTAAATGCTTCTACAAATACTTCTATAAAAATTTCAAAGTTGCTTAAAATTGATGATTTTTTTTTAAACAAGGAATCAAACCATGATAATGCTTGTCCTATAAGGAAGGTGCCAATCAATCCAATCCATAATATGTCACATAAGTATCAAGTTATAAGACCATTATTAATTGAATTTGGTTGACAAACCATCAGAACTTTAAATGTATAGTATCATATTTTTTCAGAAGTCTAATTTGAGATTTCTTACGTTGTTGAACATATAGATTTTCTTAGTGTAGTATAGGTAGTACTACATCCTCAAGCATAGAAGTTCAAGGTAGATGCAGTCTAGATTATAGTTCTCTAAATGTTATGTCGTTACAAAGTTTTGTAACAATCCCTTCAAACTTTACAATTCTAACAAATAAAGTAGTAAGAGCACTTATAATAGCATCTAACTTGAACTTGAAAGATTTGGACATACTGATGTCTTGACCTCCAATCATTCTAAAAAAAAGAAGAAAGGAATCTATAAGAAGACAATATCAATTTAGAGGAGGATAATTTGCAACATCTAAAATAATTTAAGATCTTCAAGAAGAGAGGTGATCCACTCTCAAGGAGAGAGATGATCCACTTTCAAAGAAAGAGGTGATCCATAAGAGAGACAAAGCTCCAATATTGTAATGAAAAAAATATTAGTTTAGAAGAGGATAATCTGTTAAGGTGGTAGAGAGAATTTGCCTCAAGAAAGCCTTGGGCTTCTAGCTGCCACAAATTATTCAACCAAGATTTAAGTATAAAAAAAATCCCAAATTTACATAAAATATTTTTTCATATGACTATTATATCTAATACATAAGTCTTATTTCTTCAAAACACTCAAAGTATAACAAATACTTTAAAACCCTCATTTCTCCATAGGAAGGGAATTTTTCCTAAACTTCAATAATCTATAACTTTTAATCCAACTATCCAAATCCACTCAAACTTTACATAAAATATTGATATCTTTTAAACAAATATAATCACAAATTTCAATTATTGCTTCTTCACCAATCTTTAGATATTGCCAAAATCCTAATAATAGCTTTAAACCCTTATTTACAAACACCAGTGTATTAAATTCTTCATATCTTATAAACTAAAAGTTTAAATGCTATGAAACTTTGATGCATAACTTTTTAGTATAATAATCCACCTTCTTGTAAAGTTTTAGATAAAAATTCGTCCAGAAGCTTAAGATGACTTTTGCCAAATCTATCAACAAATCGGCCTATTTAGTGCCTTGGAATTCAATTTGCTATTTTTGATTCTCAATATCTCTTTTTTTACAACTCAAAATATAATAATTCTTTCACAATAAGTATAAAGCTTGAAATCATCTCTTTAGCCGCATCTCTTAATCTCCAAAAACTTTTGTACAACTCCTTGAATCCTCAAAAGAGTGACAATAAGTACCATTTGTATACCTTTACTTTAAGCACCTACTTCTCCCTCATAAAAACTCCAAATCTTTCAAATTTTATATCCAAATTGTAATACAAAAAATAATCTTTTTAATCTTAATCTTTGATTTTTGAATGCCTTCTTTGAAGTTGCCAAAACACTTGTTCTTCTTATAGACAGCCTCCTCAAAGCCTATTAGGCATGACCATTGACCAATAGGAATGAAGAACTTTACCACTTGCCTTCATTCATCTACAATTTGTCCTTATTATCAAATTATATGTTGTCTTGTTTGAAAATACACCAGGCACGTAGCTATGGTGGATGAAGTTTTGTTTTACAAATATGTAAAAATTCTGAATAGATTTTATCCATATAAGAAGAATGCAATTCAAATCTCAATTCAAAAGTATTTAAAGCCAATAGAAAGTGCTCAAAAATATTCTTCTTAATAACCTCAATCATACACAATTGCCTTGTTACTTTTACAATTTGGTAATTTCAATTTTTTTTTGCAAGCCTTAACTCTAATTAGTAAGTTTTAGTAAGTTGTTACTCTTAATTTGACCATCTACTTGATGCAAAATTTTGCACATTAATGCCACTATAAGTTTTCTATATCCTTAGAAAATTTCAACCCAATCCAACTTATAAATTATAAAAAAAATATCTATAAATTGCTTTGATATCACTTAGCCACCAACTTGAAGTTCATGTAAATATTCTAATAGTAATTTTTTCTTCTTTAACTATTAATTTCAATTCAAAATTGATATATAGCTTGATTTCTAAGTCTTCTAAAATTATGCCGAATTCCACCTTATTTTGATTTATAAATCTTTAGATATTGCAAAAATCCTAAACAGTCTCAAAGAACCAACTTTTGATACCTTTTTATACTAATGACCAAATATCTCCCAACCTCACTATTAGATTATCATAAAATTTCATACATTTATAGCACACTCAATCAAGTATATTATCAATTTTTAATTATAGATGTTACACCAATTGTACAAACTAGCTAAAAATGCTAGCCTTAAATTTATTGTATAAAATCCAAATCACCAATACAAACCTTGATTTTGAACAATGATTGCAAAGTCATCTTAAAACTTATAAAAATGAATCTTATGTCTTTGGAAGAAGCTTGAAGCTAGCTCTAAAATTCTAGTTGTCAATCTCCAAATGATTCCATATTTTATCCTCAGTAGTTATTTTAGTAGCTAGAGGTCTGATTTTGACCTTGTCCCACAAATGGTCGACCCCTAGATATCAACCCAACCTATTCTAGGAATTTTTAAGTCCAATCCTATCTTTAACTTAACTCTAGTATCAATCATATTAATTATTTATCTCTTTTATTCTATTTTATTAATTTATGGCTTTTTTAATATAATAAAAAAAAATTACAACCTAAATAAAAAAATTAATAACTAATTCTTATTTATTAGCTATTAAGATAAGAAAATAATCTAAAATAATTTCATAAAATATTTTTTAAGTATCTTGAGTTTCTATTGAATCAAGATGATTGAAAATTAATTAAAAAATCATTCTTGTTTATACTTTCATCACATAAATATGTTACAACATGACACTGGCAATAATAATTGCCGATAAATAGCTTAAGAGCTTGGATATATAAGACCCTCTCAAAGCCTTATTCTTCATCAATCTATCTATCTATCTATCTATCTATCTATCTATCTCTCTTTCTTTCTCACCTTTGATTTGAATCCTTGGCAAGGGCAACCTATTGAGGTACCAAGAATTATATTGTTTTGTTTATTATAAATTTTTATTATTAGTTGTTATTTTATATCCTTGTTGGTCCTCTTAGAATTCATTGTTAGTGGAATTATTTTCTTATTTAGATATATTCATTGTATAGAAGAAAAAAATTAATAAGATTAGGTGAAAGAATCATTAAATTTGGAGTTGAAATAGAAAAGTTACGAGCGTTTGAAGTTGAGAGGATTTTTGTTGCCGCTATTGCTATGTATTATGTTGTTTTTTCATCCAACTTATACTGAATTTATTTGGTTGTATTATTTTCATCCAATTATGTTACTTCTATCCAATTATATTTATTTTTATTTAGTCTTATTAATTTCATCTAATAATATTATTTTTATATAATAATACTATTTTTATCTAATAATATTATTTTCATATAATAATACTATTTTTATCTAATAATATTATTTTTATCTAATTATATCTATTTTTATCTAATTTTTACCTATTTTTATTCAAATATATCAATTTTCATCCAATAATTCTTTTTTCATTCAATTATATCTATTTTTATTCAATAATATTATTTTCATCTAACTGTTTGTTTTATCTATTCTTTTTTGTTTGATTGATATTATTTATTAGTTCTATCGAATTTTTTTTTTTTTTTTTTTTTTTTTAATCACTTATTATAAATTAAATCTAATAGTAATCATTGCTTGGAAGGTATTATTTAGAAAGTTGAAATTACAACCATTTAATTAACTAGCTAACCATTAAAGTAATTACACAATTAGTCTCTATTACCTTTTGAACTTGTTATGTAGTTATTTTTTATCTTAAAGTAGATAGGGAGAAATTTTAGCTCAAAAAGAGTGCAAGCCTATTAAAACTCTACTTGAAGTAAATTCCAAATTCTTGAAGCTTTTGGATGAAAAGTTTCAAGAAGCACAAGGTGAAATGCAAGATATTTTATATAAGATGGTAGTTAGATTATTAATAAATACTATGGTAGGCACAAGGGTTGATCTTGCATTTCTAATAAGTTTGGTGAATCAATTCATATTGCAAGGATAAAATTTTATTCTTCAATCCAAATACAAGATAACCTCATTTAAGAGTTTCTTGTAATTAGTAGTGTAAAGTGAAGGAAGCAAATAGCAAGTATAATAAAAATAATAACCACAAAATAAGAAAAATAAAGGATAACAAGCAAGTACACAATTTAAAACTACATCACAATCTGTTCATAGTGTTTTCACCTAATAAAAAATAAAAGTAAAAAATAAAAATTATATTTTTTAATAAATAATTTTTTTTATCTTTGTAATAGTATAAAAAATATATAAATCCAAGTTACTATGACTAAGTTATGATAATTCAAAGATAGGAGGTAAATAATAAAAAAATTAAGTGGAAAAGTTTTACCTCAAGATAAACTTGCTTAAAAGATCATGAATTCAAATCTCACCAAGGCTCACAAGTAGTATATAAGGGTGTCCTAGAAGGGCCACAAGGCCTTAGTCTTATCCTCCTACCTACATCCAAGGTGCCACAATCCATATAGGACTTGAATACCTCCCTTCCTTCAAGGACTATACTAGCTACTGATCTTCTTATTTTTTATTAATAAAACTCATTTTTTTTATAATTTTTACATCACCATGGTGTTTAAAAACATCCAATTAGCCTAAGAACCTCACATGGCCTTCAAATCGTACTCCAATTCTTCATAATGGCTCCCCAGGTGATAAAACTCATTTTTATCAAAGTCTTCAAAATTGTTCTAAAACTTCCTATAAACTCTAAATAAATTCTGAAAATTCCTATAATATTTTTAAAATAAAAAAATCAATTCAAAACTTTTTTATTCTATCTTGGCTATTTTTTATAATAAGAAAATCAATTAAAATCAATTTAAAATCTTATTTTTTATATAAATAACTAAATAGACATGAGATTTTTTTTCCTCATGTTTCTTCTACCTATTAAATAATATTTATATGTTTCTAATAAGTAATACATGTAGATAGAAGGCCAATGTAGACATTGGTCTCAACAACTAAATACTAATTCTTACAATTAAAAAAATATATTAATTCAAATAAGATAATATCAAGGACACAAGAATACAAAATAAGAGACTTGAAACTGGAATAAGGTTTCCAAAAGAAACCAATAAGAACTTAAATTAAATAGATGAGTATACAAACAATACCAAAAAAGGTGAATTAAAATTTCAAGAGATGCATTGTTGAGACTGAAGAACTCTTTAGCCTTGATCCCTATATATACTTCTGTCTAGGATGCTTCCTAAGTGGCTTCCATCAAACTAAGAAGCTTCTTGAATAGCTTCTACTAATTGGATAGCTTTCTATTAATTGAAAAACTATTTAAGCTCGTTCTACTAAATGGGAAGCTTCTTGAGCTCTTTCCACTAACTAGAAAATTTTTCAACTAACTTTCATCAATTAAAAAGCTTCTAAAATATTCTAAAAGATTCTATAAATCTTTGAAGTGCATGTTCCTAATATTACCCCTTTTTCTAGGAATGAGTCCTAAGAAGAGGTCAAACTTATTATATATGTAAGAAAACAAGAATACGCTGCACTAGTGAAACTATGTATTTTGTTCTCTGCTTTTGAGCAATGGATTCTACTGGTCCTCAAAAAAATCACCTAAGGCCTTGAATTAGTACTTCCGTTGTTGAAACATTCCATCTAAGGATTTGATCTTTATTACAGCCTTCAAAACATCCTCTAAGTAAGATCTCAAGACTAAAAGGATTCACCTTTCCAAGCTCAAGCAATATCATTAAAACTTGAGAATTGAAATCAAGACTTGTATAGTTAGATCTTACTCCTAATGGCTCCAATCAACGTTGTACTTGGTGCTGAAGTGTATTATCCTCACTTTGTTCAATAGAAGGCTATGAAAATTACATTGGTTTGTTTGAAGCTTATATGGCAAGCAAATCTTCTGAGTCTTCTTCTTTCAATACTTGAAGATTTGACATGGTGACTAACTTGCTTCTACCACTCTATTCTATCTTGGAACAGACGACTACATACAAATGAAGGCTTTAGTTTAATTCTCCCTCTCTTTATGAATATTCCTTGAATCTAATCTTTACTAAGAAGTTATCATTGAATATGTTTAGATTTGTGAAGATAGAATCAATAAAATTTTTATACCTTTTGAAGTGCATTGGCGAGATTTGTGGCCAGTTCCCATGTATGCTCATTAATGTCTTAGCCTTGCTATTAAATAAGATATTCCTATTTTTTCCATCTTCACTGTGAATCAAATATCTTTTCAACCTCATATTCTTTATGGTCTTCAATTTTGATACTAGACAGTGTCGGGATAGAGAGATTTTGTCTCAAGAAAGCGTTGGGCTTCTAGCTGTCACTAATTTCTCAATCAAGTTTAAAAATGAGGAAAGCTCTAAGTTTATATACATTTTTTTCCTTTTGAAGCAATTACACCAAATACATAAGCCTCAAATAACCAACAACATCCAAAACATGGTAAAATCCTCTAAAACCTTATATATACTCTTATAGAAATTTTTCCAAACTTCAATACCTCATATCTCCTGATTTGATTATTCAAACAAAGCAAAATTTTACATGAGATACTACTGTATTCTTATCAATCTCTATAAAAAAATTTAACTACAAATTCATTGCGGAGCTTGAGATATCTTGAAAATCCTAATAGTCACTTCAAACCATTGTCTTTATACACCCACATACAAATTTCTTCATATCTCACAAACTATAAGCTCAAATGCCACGAAATTTATATGTGTAGCTTTTTAACACAAAATTTCACAATCTCCAAGAAGTTTGAGCCATAAATTTGTCTAGAAACTCAAGTTATGGCTCCAACCATTACTATGAACAAAACCACTTACTTACTACCTTTGTTTTAGAAGCGTTGTCTTCAATGCTTCTTTATATGGACTCAAAATACAACAATTTTTTCACAAAAAATATAGATCTTTGAATCACCATTCTAGACGCACCTTTCGATTTCCAAAACCTATCGTAAGACTCCTCCTATACTCAAAAGAGTAACAATGTGTCTCAAATTGACACCTTAACTTCAAACGGCTATAACTTCTTTACTCTAACTCCAAATCCTCTAAATTTTGTATAAAAATTCTAGCCAAAATCCTAAAATTAACAATCTTAGCTTCTAATTTCCAAATGCCCTCCTTGAAGTTGCCAAAATCTTTGTTAAGGTCATATGCAGCCTCCTCAAAGCCCATTAGACATGGTATTCAACCAATAGGGACAAAGTTCCCCATTCCTTACCTTCATCCGACCATGCCTTGCTTTCATCCCTCCCAATTAGCCTCCTACTAGCTTAAATTTTTATCTATAGGCTCCCATCTTCTCTCAAGCTTCATACTAATTATTTAGATCTTATAATTTTTAAATACCATAATCAAAACAAGTAAAAATAAAATAAAATAAAATATTTTCTATCAACCATTTTTTTATTAATTTTTCTAATCACTATAACATACATCTAGATTCATAAACATATTATATATTTTAATTAATTTTTATATATTATAAATAATATAATATGACAACAGTAATTTTTATATTCTTTTCAGAATATGCGACTCTCTATAAGGTTCTAAAAGAGAGACATAAAAAATTAGATGTACCTTCATAGTAAATAATAATTCTAAGTGATATGCCATCATATTGATTTGTTTCTAGATAGAAAATGGTCCCAACCTTTGATAGTCCAACTTATCGCATAGTTGCTAAATCTTGATATTTTATTGAAGAATCCATATCTTATATCTAATATAAAAAGTACGTAGTTGATTTCTAAATTTATCTATAGTTATTTTATAAACATCTTGAATTGCTTATAATTGAAGCTTCAAGGTTGTTTGGTGTTATGATAGCTGCTTTGCAAATCCTTCAGCCGCTTGATTGTTGTTCTTTAACATACTTCATAGATCAAGCTTCGGATGATATCTATAGTTGGAGTAAAATGGTTTTTATAGTGTTGAAGCATGAACAATATTATTGTATGCAAACTTTACTAATGATAGATATAAGATCCAATTTTTTTGTTGATAGTTAATGGTGCATTATAAATACTGCTTTAACACTTGATTAACTCATTTTGTTTGGCCATCAATTTGAGGATGAAAAATTGAAGAAAGTTTAATATCCACCTTTAATATTTCAAAAAGACACTTCCAAAATTTAGATATGAACTGGAATCCTCGATCAAATACAATATCATTTGGTAAGCAATGATATTGATATATATTGTTGAAAAAGAGCCTTGTTGTTTCTTCACTAGATGCAATCTTTTTGCAAAAGATGAAATAAACCATCTTTGTAAGTCAATCAACTACTACAAAGATGTTTTCTAATGAATTGGATGGCAGTAGATTTGTAATAAAATCCATCGAGATAAAGGACCATGAGTACTTTAGAACAAGTAAGGATTGTAAAAGTCCACAAGGGCAATGTCGAGGATTTTTAGACCTTGAACAGATGTCGCAAGAGAGCACAAAGTCCTTCACTACCTTCCACATATGAGGCCACCAAAAATCTTGTGAAATAAGTTCCAAGGTTCTGTTGAATCCAAAGTGACTCACAATGGGAAAGTCATAGCAAGATTGAAGAATGCATAGTCGTGTTGGTCCTTCCGGGATATACAAATATTCTTCAAAGTATAGAAGATCTTTCTCAAATTTGAATTTATTAATATTTTCTTTCAAGCAATACTTGACATTAAGGGCCAAAGCATCATTAGTAGTTATAGCACATACTTCCCAGAGGAAACTAGAATCGATAGGCATCAATATAATAGTAGCACAAAGATAGAATTGCTTTGATTTAACCAAAGTTGTATATTGTTGATCAAACACTGCCTCCCTTATCTTTAATACAAGATATGATCTCCTGAATTGAACATCAGACAATTCTTGTTGCTTCCCAAGATATTAGATGATCACAAAGTTGAATCTAAGCTAGCATGAAATATTCTAAGTTCTTATGATATATATATACAATCATAGGATGCACTACTCCTTCAAGAAAATGATACCATTTTTGAAAAGAATCTACAATAGCAAGAAGTTTCTTATCATAGACTTCATAATTAATATTGATAGTAAAGATTTTTCAAGAATAAAATGTAACAAGATGGAATTTATCATCTATACCCATTTATGAAAGTATAGCCCCTAGTGCAAAATCTGAAGCATCAATCTCCAAATCGAATGCCTTTGTAAAGTCTGAATGCACCAGTATTAAGATTGTAATAAATGTTATCTTGAGGTCTTGGAATGCCTTCTCTGCTTGACGCCCCTATTTTAACTTGTCTTTATATGCCAATTGAGTAAGAATAGTGGCAACTTGAGAGTAACTTTTGATAAAAATCTGATAGAAGTTAGCAAGTCCAAAAAAACATTGTACATCTCTCACAATCTCTAAAATGGCCCATTGCATAATCACCTCTACATTCTTAGGATCTATCATCAAATCCTCAATAGAAACAATATATTCTAAAAACTCCATCTTAGATTGGTGAAATATATATTTCTCTGGTTTGGCATACAAACCTGTATCTTGCAACTTTTGTAATACCAACTTGACATACTTCTTAAATTCTTCCATATTTTTTGAATAGATCAAGATATCATCGAGATAAATTATCATAAAATTATTCAAATATTCTTGAAAGATATCATTCACTAAATGTTGAAAGATAGCGGGTGCATTTGTTAATCTAAAAGGCATGATATTATATTCAAAATGTCCATACCTTATCTAAAATGCGGTCTTTCATTCATCTCCCTCTTTGATCCATACTAGGTTATATGCTCTGCAAAGATCTATCTTAGTATAGATCTTCACTTGGCCAAGTTGTTCTAAGAGTCTTGAAATTAACGATAATGGATAATGATTTTTTATCGTTATTTTATTCAATCCTTGATAATCAATGCACATACGTAAAGAACCATCTTTTTTTTTTACAAAAAATATAGGTGCACCTGCTAGAGACTTTGAATGCTTGATGAAGTTCTTTGCAAGATTTTCATTAATATAATCTTTCAATATTGAAAGCTCATTTTGAAAAAGATTATAGATTGGGCCAAAAGGTGGTTGCATTCTTTCTTGAAGATTTATAGCACAAACGTAGGATCACTATTTCTGTAATATATCAACGTTTTTCTTCTAAGAAATATCTTGAAATTTGTTATACTGCTCTAGAATACTTACCAATGTAGTCATACCTTCTTTAATTGGAGTTGTATAAATAATAAACGTCATATCTTCTTCAGCCAATCTTATAAAAGCCTTTGCTCCAACAAATAAAGATTTATCAATTCGTGGCTTTTTTACAAATTTTTTTGTAGGGATCTCTATCAAGAATGTTATTCTTTACAACCTCCAATCTATAGATGGATTATGCTTTTTCAACTAAGATAGCCTAAGAATAATATAATTCAAAAGAGTCTTTATAATGTTGAACACAATATGGCTTCTATGATCTTTGAACGACACTTCTATAGGCGTGGTTTCATGGGTGATACTACTAGAGGATAAGGATTGTCCATCTATTACCTCTACATGAATAGGTTTGGATTTCTATACTAGAGGAATTTTGTGAAGCTTAGTGAATGCTTCATCTACAAAACAAGCAGATGCCTCCGAATCTAACAAAGTAGTTGTCTAAAGCTTCTAAGGGCCAAAGTATAAAAAGATTGTAAAATAACGAGCAGATTGAGTAGAAAGAGAGGAACTTAAATAATTCTATAATGTTGGGTTGTGTTGTTGCACGGTCCCTACTATGGTTGAACATTGTTATTTTTCTGAACAATTGTACTCCTAATTTTGGTAATATTTCAATTTTATTTCTTCAGGTAATCATCAATCTTGTGGCCTTCTTCGCTACAATACAAGCATAGACCTTCTTCCATCCAATACTTCTTTTGTTACGGACTAAGAGGTTTAAATCATATTGCATCAAGTTGCATATCTTCTACTTCTGAGTATGAATTCAAAATGTTTGTTCATATAGCAGGGATACATTGAATTATGTATTGTCTTATTAAAGTCCATGAACGTTGATCTTGTCAATATTGAAATAATTGATTATCACATTTTATAGCTTAGCTAATGGCTTCATTGAGCAATTGTAGATCTAGAAGCAACAATAAAAAAATCCTTCACATCATCTCTTAAATTCCAATAAAATTGGCTCATTAGGGCTTCTTTGTCCCAATTGATGTCACACGCTTTGATTGTCGTTTTGTTTATTCTTCTAATACTACTTAGAATAAACCTATAAAAGGGGGGTTTGAATACAATGAAGGATTAAACGCATGAGATACACTTATTAAAGTCACACAATTAAACGTTTTTAATTGGTAGAGTTTAATGAATATATAAACACTCTAAAATAACCCCATTCTCTTTATCTTCCTACTACTATGCAATCAAGAATAAACTTTTGTAATATTATATTCTATAATTTTTTTATTATATTCTCTTATCTTCCTCCAATTTTATAACAACATCATGCAATATTACATTGTCTTAATAGATTGCATACAATCGCTTCACATTTTAATTATTAAAAATAACTTCTCACTAAGAATCCATTCCAAGACTAATCATCTCTCTAATATTCTCTTTTACTACTCAACTCTCATAACCAATATGCTACAACATTCTCATTTACAATCAAACTATATTGATATTTTCAACCTTTGACTTCCAATCCGCCACACTGAACTCAATCATCAAATAACTTCAAATTCTTGTTCATCTACATATAAATTGAATTTTTTATTTCATTACTATATTTCTCAATTTATATAGTATATTCAATCAGAATGTATTCCAAACTCTCCACTATAATCTTGTCATAAAAAAAACAAAAGAAAGAGGTAGCATCAAGCTTACTTCAACTATCAATTCTCAGAGTCAGGCCCTGATTTCTTCTCTATTCTCTTTATAGTAAGAACCAAAATACCAACTGTCATCTCTCTTGTCTTAATCACTTTTCCAACTAAATTCTCTATTTTTCCATCTATATAGGCCAATCAATGGATTAATCATCTAATTTATCAATATTTAATCTTTATTCTATCACCAAAATCATTTATTTATTTTACATAGTTTTAGAGTATTTAGAGTGTTTATATATTTATTAAATTCTCTTAATTGTGCAGCATCTATGTAGACATAGAGTTAGTAAAAAAAAAAAAAAAAAAAAAAAAAAAAAAATTATACAAAACCAAAAAAAACTTTTATTTATAAAGCTAGCTCTTTGGATTGTTCAATCCCAAGATTCTCTATACGTGGTTCTATTGAGTCCAGTTCTAATGATAATTTCTCATTGTCATGTAGTAATATAACCATTAGGTGAGAAAAAAAAAGAGTGGTTATATTATAGAAAAGCTCAAATGAGAATATTTGAGAAAATTATCTTAAAAAAATAAATAATAGAGAAGCAGGTAGAAAAAATTCAAAAGGTGTTAATGCTACCTTTTATAGAAGTGACTTCTAATTGCTTTGTATGGCCATAAATAAGGCAAAATAAAGTAGATTAGAAAAATAAACAATATAGGCATCTTTAAAAAGAAGTTGAAAATAGGTTTTAGAAAAATTTATCACAAAAATTTCAAAAAAGATATCCAAAGAGGACTAGTTATGAGCCAAGGTCGGAATCTGACCCCAAGGCACAAAACCACGTGCCTACAAAAGGTCAAAAAGCCTTTTAGTAGATTGGAAGGTGGAATTAGAGATCAGACTAAAAGATCTTTTTTTGAGCATTAGTTAAGAGTAATTTGAGTTGGTAATGACTTTGTAATGGCTTTGCAAAATTAGGATTGATTTTGGTGACTCTGATTTTGTGAAACATATTGGTGTTTATATTTTTGAGCATTTTATGAAATTGGTTATAGATCTATAGATGATAGTAGATTGGTGCATACAACTAACTTCTAGGGTGCTATGAATTTGAGATTGATTTAATAGTTCAATCAAAGATTATTGAAGTTTATATAGATAGGAATCTCAGAAATTGAGAATTGATGGTTAGTTAGGTTTCCTAAGATTTCTAGCAATTCACTAATTGGATTGGAATAAAATTTATGTGTATATATAGAAGACTTAATTTTTTACATGTATGTGAAATTTGGAAGCAACTAAATGGTATATAAAGGAGATATTGGCATTGGACAATTGGCATTAAAGTAAGAGAAGGAGGCCGGCTGATACTTGATTGAAATTTTGGATTGAATTTCTTTTTGGTAAAATTGATCTTCTTCAAATTTTATGTGCTTATTGTTAACTTAGTTTTTAAGGAGTGTATAAATTTTTAAGCAAGATCAATGGTTTAGTCAATAGTTATTGAGGTTCTAAAACTACCTTAGGAATTGCTTAGGGCTTGGTTAGAATTTGGTTAGGGTTTAGGATTGGATTTAGGATTTAGTATTTGTTTAGGATTTATTAAAGTTTGACCAGAGCTTACTAGGATTTAATTAGGGTTTGTTTTAGGATTGCTAAAATTTGACTAGGATTGACTAGGATTAGTTAAGATTTGTTTAAGATTTGTTAGGATATAACCATGATTGATTAGGATTTAGTTAGAGTTTGATCAAGATTGATTAGGATTTAATTAGGATTTATTTTAGGATTTATTAAGATTTAATTAGGGTTAATTAGGATTTTAAGATTTGTTAGGATTTGACTAGAATTGACTAAGGTTTTGTTTTAAGATTTATTAGGATCTGATCAGAGCTGACTAAAATTTAATTAAGATTTATTTTAGGATTTATTAGGATTTGACTAAAGTGGACTAGAATTAGTTAGGATTTGTTTAGGATTTGTTAAGATTTGACCACGGTTGATTAGAATTTTAAGATTTAATAGGATTTGACTAAGATTGATTAGGATTTTAAAGTTTGTTAGGATTTGACCAGGATTGACTGAGGTTTAGTTAGAATTTATTTTAGAATTTGTTAGGATTTGACCAGGATTGATTAGGATTTGATTATGATTTATTTTAGAATTTATTAAGGTTTGACTAAGGTTGATTAGATTTTAGTTATGATTTATTTTAGGATTTATTAAGATTTGACTAGGGTTGATTAGGATTTTAGGATTTGTTAGGATTTGATCAGGATTTGATCAAGATTTGATCAGGATTAATTAGGATTTAGTTAGGATTTGTTTTAGGATTTATTAAGATTTGACTAAGGTTGACTAGGATTTAGTTAGGATTTATTTTAGGATTTGTTAAGATTTGACCAAGGTGGACTAGGATTAATTAGGATTTGTTTAGGATTTATTTAGGATTTATTTAGATTTGATCAGGATTGATTAGGATTTTAGATTTTATTAGGATTTGACTAGAGTTGATTAGGATTTAATTAAGATTTATTTAAGGATTTGTTAAGGTTTGATCAGGATTGATTAGGATTTTAGGATTTGTTAAAGTTTGATCAGGATTGACTAGGATTTTAGGATTTGTTAGGATTTGACCAGGATTGACTAGGATTTAATTAGGATTTATTTTAAGCTTTATTAGGATTTAACCAGGGTTGATTAAGATTTAGTTAGAAATTATTTTAGGATTTGTTAGGATTTGATCAAGGTGGATTAGGATTAATTAGGATTTGTTTAGGATTTGTTAAGATTTGAGTACGATTGACTAGGATTTTAGGATTTGTAAGGATTTGACCAAGGTTGATTAGGATTTAAATAGGTTTTGTTTTATGATTTATTAGGATTTGATCAGGATTGACTAAGATTTAGTTAAAATTTATTTTAGGATTTGTTAGAATTTGATCAAGATGGACTAGGATTAATTAAGATATGTTTAAGATTTGTTAAGATTTAACTAGAGTTGACTAGGGTTTTAAGATTTGTTAAGATTTGACTAGGGTTGACTAAGATTAAGTTAAGATTTGTTTTAAGATTTGTTAGCATTTGACCAAGGATGACTAAGATTTAGTTGGAATTTGATTTAGAATTTGTTAAGATTTGATCAAGGTTGATTAAGATTAATTAGGATTTATTTTAGGACTTGTTAAAGTTTGATTAGGAATGACTAGGATTAATTAGGATTTATTTAGAATTTATTAAAATTTGATCAAAATTGATTAGGATTTAATTAGGATTTTTTTTAGAATTGTTAAAATTTGACCAAGATTGACTAGGATTTAGTTAGAGTTTATTTTAAGATTTGTTAGGATTTGATCAAGATTGATTAGGATTTAGTTAGAGTTTATTTTAAGATTTGTTAGGATTTAGTTGAGATTTATTTTAGGATTTGTTAGGATTTAATTTTGGATTTGTTTGGATTTTATCAAAATTGATTAGGATTTAATTAAGGTTTAATTAAGAATTATTTAGAGATTGATTAGAAAGATTAAGATTAGTTATTGCTACATATTTCTTTTTTATCTTCTACAGCCACATGTCCAGAGCATTTTCAAGCAAGACTTCATGACATACGACATAATTTGGTGAATCTGATGTGAAAAGCTTGAGGTGGAAGATTATTGAGATTTTTTTGATTTATTTGACTTATGGAGAAGGTAAGAGAATTGAAGGAGGAATTATGGATGGTGCATCAATTGAAGCTTCTAATCGAATTGCAAGTGGAACAATAAGTGGAGGTAGTAAAAAAAGACAAGGTATGAATTTTGATCCTAACTTTGCAAGCATGTATGAAGCATTTGCTTTATTCATGCAACAACAACAGATGAAAGATTACAAGGAAGGTATGGAAAATAAGACATTATAAGCAGTTGTGGACAAGATCAACCAATTTGAAGGGAAGAATATTATGAAATAATTAAGGTGTTATGTTAAGGAAATGGAATTGAAGCATGTTTCTAAGAAGGAGATGGTTCAATTATTTGAATTAGCTACTATACTAGAGATAAGAAGCCATGTGAAGTCCATTATAGGATAATTTGGAGGTTCATGGAAAAAATATCTTCAAGTATTAAAGGATGAGTATTTTTTTGAAGACAGTGATTGGATTACAAAAAAGATATTTTTTGAATAGATTGAAAGGTCTAAAAAGGATCTTCAAGCAACAAAATTATTGAGGGAGTTTGAAAGGCAATATTTCCATTTATCAAAGAAAGAGAAGCTATTACTAGATCCGAGAAAAATAGAGCTTTTCCTTCAAGCAGCTGATGGAAAGTTACAAGAGAAGTTGGAAATTTTAGTTGAAGATAAAGAAGAAGAAGAAGAAGAAGAAAAAAAAGAAGAAGAAGAAGAAGGACTGACATCAAATTGGAATGAAGTGGAAGAAGCAATCAGAGTACTTACAAAAAGAAAAAGGAAAAAAGATAGGATAGGTATTCAAAGACCATTGGAAGCTTCTAAGATAAAATTGCCTACTAACCATCTTACATCTATGATTCAACCTTCAATGGCAATATCAAAGAAAGAAAAAATGGGCATTGATGAAATCATACGAGAGATGAGAGATTTGCAACTAAAATTTACAAAATTTGAAGAAATATCACGGACGTAGAACACAAACAAGAAATTCAAACAAAGAGTTCAAAAAAAATTGATAAGATCTAGATTATATCAGATGAGTACAAGAACAACATCAGAGAAGTGAGCTAGAGCTCCAAGAGATGTATTGTTGAGACTGAAAAACTCTTCAACCTCTATTCCAATATATATTCCTACCTAGGAAGCTTCTCAAGCAACTTCCACTAATTAGGAAGCTTCTCAAGCAACTTCCACTAATTAGGAAGCTTTTCAAGCAACTTCTCCCAACTAAGAAGCTTCTTAAGCAACTTCTACTAATTAGAAAACTTCTCAAGCAATTTTTGCTATCTAAGAAGCTTCTTAAGTAGCTTCTATCAACTAGGAGGCTTTTCTACCAACTTGGAAGATGCTAGAAGGTCTTGGAGAGTTCTAGGATCCTTCTAGAACATTTTAGAAGGTTCTAACAAATATGTCCTTGACATCACCTCCTCCTCTAACTTTGAGGTCTCCGACAAGTTATTTGAGATGTATACTCACAAATGTAGGAAATCAAAAATTTGTCACATAGTCTCTGCAATATATTCCAGCTATCGTTCACAAGGCAGATGATTCATGGGCCCTTGTAGCCACCAATAATGACCAATACCTTCCACTTGAGACCATGCCTGAATTTTTGTATCTTCATTATGGAAACGACCTAAAAATATTGCTTCGCTACTACTTGCATGAGCTGGTTCAACTTCAAAGACAATTACAAGTGACCTGTTGCTTGGTATTCTTCGACGTCTTCTTGGCTCTTCTAATTCTTCATCTCGAGGTCAATGTCGTGAGCTACTCAGTTGAGATGGTACCACTAGCACAATATCTACATTCTCACTAGCCATATCTAAATACACCTTGATATTAGATAACTTGATACTACAAAATACAAAAAATTATGTTTTGATAAGACCTAGATTCCTTTTTTATTCATTTCTCCAGAGAAGGCTTCATCTTCACGCTTCGCTAATAGCTAGCTTTTGATTTATTAAGATATCATTGATGGAATTCTCATACCTTTTGCGATGCATTGGCGAGATTTTTGGCCGATTCCCATGTTCGTTCATTAATATCGTAGCCGCTTCACTGTACAAAGTACTCTAATTTATTCCATCTTCGCCATGAATCTAATATCTTTTCCACCTCATATTCTTTGTTGTTTTCAATTTCTATATTAGGTAGCAGACAATGCACTCTTCTAGAAAAAGACGATTCCCGATAAGACTCTAACAGAGAAACATGAAAGACAAGGTGTACCTTCATAGCAGTTGGTAACTCTAAGTGGTACGCCACAACATTGATCTACTTCTGGATAACAAATGGTCTCAATCTCCGATAGTCCAACTTATCACATGGCCGCTTAGTCTTGATATTCCGTCAAAGCAACCATATTTTATCTCCAATTTTGAAATTAGATGCCTGATTTCAAAATTTATCCACGGATATTTTGTAAGATTCTTGGGCAATTTGCAATAGGAGCTTCAATGTGGTTTGAAGCTCCGATAGCTGCTTCACCAATTCTTCAATTGTTAGGTTGTTATTCATTGACGGACTCAATAGATCATGCTTTGGATGGTATCCATAGTTAGAAAAGAATGGTGTTTTTTGAGTCAATCCATGAAGGGTGTTGTTATATGCAAACTTGGCTAGCGATAGATATGCAGTCCAATCATCTTGCTGATAATAGATGCTGTATCGTAAATACTGTTTCAAAATTTCATTCATCCGTTTTGTTTGGCCATTAGTTTGAAGATAGAATGCCGAAGAAAGCTTGATGTCCACCTTCAATATCTTAAAAAAAGATCTCTAAAACTTTGATACAAATTGGGTTCCTCGATCCGACATGATATCATCTGATAGACCATGATATCAATACACATTATCAAGGAAGAGCCTTGCTGTGTCTTCGCTTGACAATGTCTTCTTGCAAGGTATAAAATGTGCCATCTTCGTAAGTCAATCCACTACAACAAAGATGCTACCAAATGAATTCGATGGCGGCAAATCTATAATAAAATCCATGAAAACTGAAGACCATGGACGATGTAAAATAGGCAATGGCTGTAGAAGTCCATAAAGGCAATACCAAGGATTCTTGGATCTTGAACAAATGTCATAAGAGAGGACAAAATCTTTCACATCCTTCTAAATTTGGGGCCATCTGAAATCTCGGGAAATGAATTCCAAGGTCTTCTTGAATCCGAAATATGTGACAGTTGAAAAGTCATGACAAGATTGAAGGACTCGAAGTTGTGCTAGCCCTTTAGGGATATACAATTGCTCCTCAAAGTATACGAGATCTCTTTCAACCTTGAACTTGTCATCATTGATATATTGCTTCATATCAAGGACTATTAAATCTTCAATGGTCATAGCACGTATCTGGTTGAAGAAGTCGGCATCAATTGGTACAACAGCAACACAAATCCTGAATTGCTCTAGCTTTAATAATGTCATACACTGTTGATCAAGTACTGCTTTTCCAATCTTTGGCGCAAGATATGATTTTCTTGATAAGGCATTGGATAGTCCTTGCTATTTTTTAGATCGATAAGTAATAATAAAGTCAAACCTAGATAGCGACATATTCCATCAAATTTGACGACGATTTAGAACCCGAGTCAACATGAAGTACTTTACACTCTTGTCATCCATATATACAATGTCGCATGACGTGGTCTTCTCTCTGGAAATACATTTGGTACTTGGCTGTGAAGAGTTTATTTGAAACTTGATGGCAAAAATCCAATACATGATTTGTCCTTAATAAAAAGGATAAATAATACAAAATCTCACAAAAGAGAAGTTATGTATATAAACCTTCTTGTATTCAAGTAAGTTTGTACAAAAAAGGTTCAAATTTCCACAAAAACCCTTCAAAACTTTATTCATCCGTAATGACTTATTTCTTGCTATATTTTAGAATCCAATTACTCTTAATCAAATCATTTAATTTCTATAAAATTTAAATCAAAGTGTAGATAATCTTCTAAAGTTTCACCACAAGAAAGAATCAACTCTAAGTTCATTTCCAATTGTCTGATATCTCAAAATCCCTAGCAGGTGCTTAAAACCCTAACTCACAAATATCCAAGCACTATTTTCCTTATATCTCACAAACCTAAAATCCTAATGCCAAAAAATATTTGTACATACTCTTGTGACATAAACATATACACTCCTAAAAATTTTGAACCAAAAATCTATGAAATTACCTAAGTAATAGCTCAAAATGTAACCACTAGTTAAGCGGGTCACTTACTGCCCTTAAGTTTGTAAGCACTGACTTCAACTCCCAATATCTGCTTTACCCTAGCTTGGATTTTATCAAGCTGTCCATGAAAAGTATAGCTATGAAAGTGCTCTCTCCAATCCTAGTCGCCGATCCATAATTGCTTTTTGTATGCGCGAGTCATACTCAAAAGAGTGACAATAGGTCCAAAATCAACACCTTAACTTTGGGCGCCTATAACTTCATTATAAAGAGTGCAAATCACACAAAATTTGCATCTAAACCAGATCCAAAAACCTAAACCTTATGATCCTAGCCTCTAACATTCGACTATCCTAGAAAAAAAAACCCTAACTCCTAATAAACCCTTGGGCAGCCTCTTTAAAGCCCATTGGGCATGATTTTTGGCCAATTAGAATATAGATTTCTATCATCCACCTCTATTCATTCACATGCATGGCCAAACTATCCTTTTTATACTAAAAGCTCTTTTCTAATCCTTCTTCTTTAAAGATTTATGTACTTGGTGCTTTAAACACCAAATAAAAGAAGTAAATAAGATCTTAAGGATCACCAATATCTAACATAGGTAACTTAAGATATATACAAGTTACTATCAATATAAAGATAATTTCAAAAGTCACTACTAAAAGAAAATAAGGTTGTATAAATCTTAATAAATCTTAGATGATGTTCCAATTAAAGGATGTGCAGAAGAAAAAAAAGATGAGACATTAAATCAGAAAGGTTGTAGAAGATTTGTTGCAAATCGTATTATAGATTGTGAAAAGATTTTATCACGGTTGGAAGAGGTACACTTGACCTTATCAAGTACAAAATCTATGTTTGGGATAAATGAAATACTTGTTGTTGGATACAAGTGTGGATCACATGGACGTAAGCCGAGTATTGAAAAGGTTGATATTATTAAAAAGATGAAAGAATGTGCAAATACTACGGAAGTTAGAAGATTTTTAGAAGTGTGCATTTTCTATTATACATGGATATCTCATTTTATATATGTGGCAAATCCATTATCAGAGTTGCTAAGGAAGAATAAAAGGTTTCAATGGAAAGAAGAACAAAGACAAGGTATGGAAAAATTGAAAGAACTTCTTTCTTCACTTCCAACTTTGAAGAAAGTGAATTATGAATGTGGAAGACCAGTAATATTAACAGTTGATGCAAGTCCAATTGGAATAAGTTGGGCAATTGGACAAGATGATGAACAAGAGAATAGATATATAGTACAATTTGGAGCAAAGGTTTTGAATATTACACAAAGAGCATATGCACAAATTAAAAGAGAATTATGGGGTGTAGTAACTACTATGAAAAATGAAAAGGAATATTTAATTGGTACATCAATAATTATAGAAACAGATTGTTTGCCTTTATTAGGCATGATTATAAGTTGTTCAATTCTTGATATTGCTATGTTAAGGTAGATAGCATATATCAAATCTTTGAATCTAGAGTTTAAACACATTACAAGGAGGAATAATTCAGTTACAGATATGTTATCAAATGTAAGGTATTATAATGAAGAAGATATGATTGATATAGAAGATGATATAGGTACAAATTTTTATACTAATGCATTATCAAAAGAAAAAGGTATATGTTTGAATACACCATTGGAATTATTTTGAAGAGACTTATATGAAGGTGAATGGAAAGATATTGGAAAGTATTTAAATACATTAAAGTAACAAGAAGGTTGGACAAATCAAAAATTTAAGAAAATTTGTAAAAGAACCTACGGATATTTTTTACATGATGGATATTTATGGAAGCATCCAAAGAGAAGAAGAGAAGTACCACAATGGATGATATGTGATTTAGAAGCTCAGCAAAAGATTATCAAGGAATTTCATGAGAGTTTGTGGGCAAGGCATAGAAGAATATGGACAACTTTTATTAAATTGAAAGAAAAATATTGGTAGGAAGGTATATATAAAGATGTAGTTGATTTTATAGGATCATGTGAAATTTGTCAATTTTATTCTAATATTTGACATCGAGGTGAATTACATCCAACTTATCTTCTAGCACTACATTTTAAGTGGATAGTGGATTTAGTGGCAATGCCTATGGGACTAAGACAAATGAAATATTTGGTACTTACACGTGAAGATTTATCAAATATGGTTGAAGGATGAGCACTTAGAACAAAGAATATTGAAAATGTATATCAATTTCTTTTGGAAGATATTATTTGTCGCTATGGTTGTATAGAAAAAATCACGGCAGATAGAGATGAATTGAATGCAAAAGAAGCAAGAGAATTCTTTGATAGAATGGAAATCAAACTTTCTTTGACAAGAGCATATAATCTAGAAGGTAATAGGAAGAGTGAGCGTGGACATTCACTTATTGTTAAGGGATTAATAAAAGCATGCAATGGCAAAATACATCAATGGCCAAGGCTACTACCATTTGCATTATGGATAGATCGTACAACTCATAGCACGGTGACTAATTATATATCTTTTGAATTAATGTATGGACAAAAGCCAGTTATACCAATAGAAGAAATAGTACCTACAAAGGGAGTATTACCTTAAAAAGATGATCTTAACAGAGAGGAGCATTTAGCATTATGGATTCAACAATTGGAAAGAAGGCCTGAGGACATTGAAGTGGCAATAGGAAGGTTGAAAGAAGCAAGGGAAAAGAATAAAGAAAGATTTGATAAAACGCATTGACTATGGCCTAAGAAAATAGAAGAAGATGATTGGATATTAATCTATGACAATAGTTTGGACAACCAACATAGTACATTATGAAAATTTTCTAAGCATTGGTTTGGACCCTATGTTGTGATAGAATTCTATGGCAATGGAACATATTTGTTATAGGAATTTGATGGAACAAAATTGAAAACACTTATAACTGGCAAGCGAGTCAAGTTATTCAAACAAAGAGGAGTATATACATATTTTGATGAAGAACAAAATCTATTAAAGACTATTGAAATGAGAGAGGAAGAGCAAATTGAAGATCAAGAAATTGACCAAGATGAAGAACGTCATACATTGATTTATTGGCACATATCGGAGGATGCACAGGTTCAGAGGGAGTGGATGTCATATAATAATATGACCAATAAGTGAAAGAAGAAAGGAGTGGTTATATTATAGAAAAGCTCAAATGAGAATATTTGAGAAAATTATCTTAAAAAAATAAATAATAGAGAAGGAGGTAGAAAAAATTCAAAAGATGTTAATACTGCCTTTAATAGAAGTGACTTCTAATTGCTTTGTATGGCCATAAATAAGACAAAACAAAGTAGATTAGAAAAATAAACAATATAGGCATCTTTAAAGAGGAGTTGAAAATAGGTTTTAGAAAAATTTATCACAAAAATTTCAAAAAAGATATCCAAAGAGGATTGGTTATGAGCCAAGGTCGGAATCTAACCCCGAGGCACAAAACCACGTGCCTAAAAAAGGTCAAAAAGCCTTTTAGTAGATTGGAAGGTGGAATTAGAGATCAGACTAAAAGATCTTTTTTTGAGCATTAGTTAAGAGTAATTTGAGTTGGTAATGATTTTGTAATGGCTTTGCAAAATTAGGATTGATTTTGGTGACTCTGATTTTGTGAAATATATTGGTGTTTATATTTTTGAGCATTTTATGAAATTGGTTATAGATCTACAAATGATATTTTGTAGGTTGGTGCATACAGTAGTATTTGTAGGGTGCTAAGAATTTGAGATTGATTTAATAGTTCAATCAAAGATTATTGAAGTTTATATGGGTTGGAATCTCAGAAATTGGGAATTGATAGTTAGTTAGGTTTCTTAAGATTTCTAGCAATCCACTAATTGGATTAGAGTGAAATTTATGTGTGTATATAGAAGAATTAATTTTCTACATGTATGTGAAATTTGGAAGCAACTGAATGGTGTATAAAGGAGATATTGGCATTCGAGAATCGGCATTAAGGTAAGAGAAGGAGGCTGGCCAATATTTGATTGAAATTTTGGGTTGAATTTTTTGTTGGTAAGTTTGATCCTCTTCAAATTTTATGTGCTTATTGTTAATTTAGTTTTTAAAGAGTGTGTAAATTTTAATACAAGATCAATGGTTTAATCAATAGTTATTGAGGTTCTAAAACTACCTTTGGAAATACTTACGGCTTGATTAGGATTCAGTTAGGATTTAGGATTGGATTTTGGATTGGAATTAGGATTTAGTGTTTATTTAGGGTTTGTTAAAGCTTGACCAAGGTCAACTAGGATTTAATTAGGATTTATTTTACGGTTGTTAAAAATTGACAAAGATTGACTAGGATTAGTTAGGATTTGTTTAAGAAATATTAAGATTTGATCAAGATTGATTAGGGTTTAAATAGAATTTGTTTTAGGATTTATTAAGATTTGACCAAGGTTGACTAGGATTTTATAGTTTATTATGATTTGACCAAGGTTGAATAAAACTTAGTTAGGATTTGTTAGGATTTGACCAAGATTTGTTAAGATTTAATTACGGTTTGTTCTAAGGTTTGTTAGGATTTGACCAAGATTGACTAAAATAAGATAGAATTTGTTTAAGAATTATTAAAGTTTGATTAGGATTGATTAGGATTTAATTAGGATTTGTTTAATGATTAATTAGAATTTTACCAAGGTAAATTAGTATTAATTAGGATATGTTTAGGATTTATTAAAGTTTGACCAAGGTTGACTAGGATTTAGTTAACGTTTGTTTTAGGATTTATTAAACTTTGACCAAGGTTGACTAGAGTTAGTTAGGATTAATTTAGAGTTTGTTAGGATTTGAATAGGATTGATTAAAGTTTAGTTCAGATTTGATTAAGGGTTGTTAGGCCTTAACCAGAGTTGGCTCGGATTTACTTAGTGTTTGTTTTAGGATTTATTGGGATTTAACCAGGATTGACTAGAGTTTAGGTGAGATTTGTTTTAGGATTTTTTAGGGTTTATTTAAGGTTTATTAGGGATTGTTTTAAGATTTGTTAGAATATATTGTCAGAATTTGAGCTCCTTCTACTAATTGGGAAGCTTTTTGAGCTCCTTCCATTAACTAGGAAACTATTCAACCAACTTTCACCAATTAAGAAGCTTCTACAATCTTCTAGAAGATTTTGAGAACCTCCAAAGTGTATGTCCCTAAAAGATTATTGCCTCCAAGACTTACTAAGATTCCAATCTTACGACTTTTCTCTAATAAGACTCTTATAACTTAAAAAATCTTCTAAATTCTAATGAATATTTAAATGATCAAAAAGAAGATTTAATCTTAATATTTTGATATTTAAATAACTTAAAAACTATCATTTTAATTAATCTACCAATTAAGATTCATTGGTCCAACTCACACTCTTCAATTTGACAAAAGAATTGTTTGTAATTTTAAAAAATCAAAATATTACGATATAATAAAATAATAAGAAGAATGAATAAAAAAGAAAGAACCTTGATAAATTTGAAATGTTCAAATATCTACCTGATATAGTATGTTCTTATCATATTTGGATATACTTGTTTTTTTAGATGATTGTATTTTTAATCTTTATTACATTCCTTTCTTCTATTATAAAAGGTTTGAAACATACTACATCAATTTGCATATCTTCTACTCTCAAATAAAAATTTGAAGTGTACATTGAAGCAATTTCAAGCAAGTTGTTGGCATATTGTTTCAATGATGTATATGATTATTGATCTTGATAATGACAAAATAATTGGTTATCATACTTAATAGCTTGGCTAATAGCTTCATTAAGTCTTTAATAGACAAAGTAGAGAGAGAAGTAAGTCTTTTATATTATCTGTCAAATTCCAATACAATTAGCTTATTACTGCTTCTTTGTCCTAATTGGAATTACAAAATAATTTCCTAAAATGAAATGTGTAAATTAATACAAAATGTGCCTCTTGTAGCAAGTAAATTTTGGTTGATGCCCAACAAGTTTTGTTATATTTTTCAATTACTTGTACTAATACCTCCAAGAAAGTTTTAAAATTATTTAAATTTGAAGATGTTTTTCTTGAATAATAGAACAAATTAAGATACAATTTGTCTAATAAATAAATTTTCAATCAAATCAATTCATAATTCCTTCTTTGAGTAGCATTCAAATTATAAAAAAATCACTAATTGAATTTGATTAACAAACCTTTGAAACTTTAAATGTATAGCATTAAATTTTTTTAGAAGGCTAATTTGAGGCTTTTTATATTATTAAATAAATAAATTTCCTTGTTGGAACGTAAGTGCTATCATGTCTCTAATTATAAAAATAGAAGCTAAAGGTAATAATACATATTGAGTAAGTATAGGCTTCACATCATGCTAAAATTTTGAAAAGTATCTTCTAACTTCTATGGTTCTAATTGATAAAGCATTTAGAATATTTATGATAGAATCTAATTTGAATTCAAAAAAATTAACCATATTAATGTCTTTCCTACAATCATTCTCAAGAATTAAAATATATATATACATATATATATATATATTAAAAAATTATAATAAAAAATATTAATTTGGAGGAGAATAATTAATAACTTTTAAAAATCTTAAAATACCTTCAAACAAAAGGATACTTTATTTTTTAACAAAAAAGATCAAGTTCAAATATTGAAATAAGGACAATTTCATTAAACCATCATAAATTTTGAAATGTAAAATAAAAATCTAAATAAAAAGTTCTAAGAAAGAACTAGCAAGAACTAGATTAAATTAATGAATATAAGAATAATACTAAGAGAAGTGAATTTAAGCTCCAAGAAATGTATTGTCAAGATTAAACATTTCTTTAGCTTCAAATCTTGTATATACTTCTAGTCTAAAAACTTCTCAAGTAACTTCCATTAACTAAGAGGTTTCTAAAAGGTTTTGGAAGGATGTAGAAGATTTTGGAAACTTTTGAAGAATTCTAAGAAGCTTCTAGAATGTTCTAGAAGGTTTGAAGGTCTTTCATAGAATATGTTCCTAATATTAGTAGATAGATATGATTAGAAAAAGCTTGGAAAGCTTCCAAAATAATTAGAAGTAGCTTACAAAGCGTCTTAATTGGTGGAAGCTACTCAAAAAGCTTCCTAAATGGTAAAAATTGTTCTAGAAGTTTTCTAATTGATGGAAGTTATTTGAAATGCTTCCTATCTAAGCACATATATAAGAATTAAAGCTGAAAGATTTTCCAATCTTGACAATACATCTCTTGGAGCTCTAATTCATTTTTCTAGATATTGTTCTTGTATTCATCAAATTTAACTTAGTACTTGTCACTTTACTTTTTGAACTTATTATTTTGAAATTTTCAATCATTAATTTTAACTTTAATAAATTATTTGGTGATTTTTAAGTATAAAGGAATCCATTGTCCAAGGAGTTTAAGAATACAAATTTGAAAAAGTCATATTTTAATACTTATTCAATATACTTTTATAAATTATATTTTTAAAAAACCATCATAAAATCTAATTTTATAGAAGATTTAAATCTTGAATTTTAAAATTTCAATGATGAGTTATTTAGTAGAAAGAAATATATTGCCTAAATACTTCAATTGACTTTATTTTTTTAAAATCACTTTCCTACCATTCATCTTTGGATCACAAACTTTAAAAAGGTTGAAATGTATCAAAATTAACTATTCCCAGATCATTCATTCTCAGATTGCAGAGACTAACGACGCAGAGATAAAACACGTCGGAATGGCACACTAGCTAAGAAAATACATTGTACATCCACAAAATACCAGGCTCTGGATTCAGATCCACGCAATACTTTTACTTTTTACGAAATTGCATCAAACGCCAAAAGTGAAAAAATATCCATTCATAAATACTAAACACACCAGCTTTGTGTACTAACTTATATTTGACAAACAATCACACAACAGCACTTACTAGGAGCGGAAAATTTTCGCCGCACATTAGGGCAACTGCCTCCATGCAACACATCTAATCAAAAATTATAATACATGTCTCATGTGAGAGTGAATGTAGCATGTTGTAAGCATATTGGGAGGATTCCCGTGGTCTGGTAAATGTGTTCTACTCTTCTCATTCCACCCATCACAATCTGTTTCATAAAATGTGGACTTGGTAAGCACAACAATATTTGCACTCTATATGCCGAGCAGATTGGCATTCCGACTGGCAGGCAACGATAAGTCTCCCTCGTCGGAGTCGCTTGAAAAGGTGGTTACATCATACCAAACAAAGCTGCGTACGAGGATATCTTACGCCATCAAACGCTTTCCTCACCCGAACTCCCATCATATCTTGAAAAAGGTCCTCCAATCCCTCGCGCTCTTCCATCTGCGACATCCTATTGTTGCTCCGCCTCGCAAAGCCGAAATCAACAAGGCGGACAGA
Source organism: Physcomitrellopsis africana (assembly GCA_036785485.1). NCBI lineage: Eukaryota > Viridiplantae > Streptophyta > Bryopsida > Funariales > Funariaceae > Physcomitrellopsis > Physcomitrellopsis africana. The sequence goes on along the minus strand of JAWRVF010001526.1, from coordinate 6,229 downwards.
AGGCTGTGTACCCCGCACAACCATAATATTCCGTGCCTAAACATCCCCATGAAGTAACTTACACTTGTGGACAGCATCAAGCCCCTTAAGTGCCGCAGTGGCCACCTCCTCGGTCACTATTCCTGAGAACCGAAGGCAATACATTGAAACGTAGATAAGTGCCTACTCTGCCTGTTGATTGTAGAGCGCCACAGATAATGTTCCAGCACCATGATTAAGCTGCAAGAAGCCCTCGGGAAAGGAGGAAGACGACCACACTCCCCATTTGCTGGTTTCAAGAGCTTATTACTTACCAGGTCCGAGTGGACTGCCATCGATCAACTCTGTTGCTATGAAAACAATTAGGCCATTGGCTGTGGTTCCAAATCCTACTAATGGGGGCACGAATTCCCCCCAATACTTCTGTGGCTTTAGGTAGGCGTCCACCTCGTTCAGCAGAGCCTGTACAAAGCACGGCCAGAAGACGGTATATACAGAACAAGATCAGAAGCCGGTAAGGTGTCGCAAACTGCATGCATTTCAACACAAAAATGCCCCCATGTTGCGTCTAGCAAAGACTGCCTGCTACAAAAGCAATCGCTGGCGGGACCACTCCAGGTCAGCCCCGATTTAGACCAGGCAATAGTGAACTTTTAGACGGGCGCGTAACAATTCCACGACACGACTCCAGCTCACCTCTGCACGTTCCGAATTGCGGAGAGCCAACTTCACTGCAACACGACGACCATTCAAAGTGCCGCCAACCACGCAGCCGCTCCATCCCCCACTGCTGATGGGGCGGTCGTCCAGATGCAGGTCCGACGCAGGAATCTCCTGCAATTGGTTCTGTGTCGCGTTTAAGGATGCCCTTCGAGTCCTGTACATGCACTTGCCATCATTCCACCGTTTTTTCTCTTCTATGTATCCATGACAAAGAACATGTCAATGCTTGGGTAGCTGGCTAGACAGGATACCTAGCTGGAGACGTTCTGTAACCACCAATTTCGCGCTTATTTGGTTTGTAGGCCCTATCCTTGTCTTCATCATCTTTAGAGCCGGTACTGGGACTGGCGCAAGGGGAAACCTCCCAGCTCCAGGGACGCTCACCCTTCCTGGGTAAAACATCAAACTTGCCGCGGGCATCAACAGCAGAATTGACCAAATAAGCAATTGCGGCAGGTACAGGCGGTTTCCGGTCATCCAACTTGAAACCTGTTGAAATATAGAGGCAGCCACCATGATCCCTTTTGCAGAGATACCAGTTCTGGATATCGGTGAGAACGCCATACCCAACCTTCACCCTGCAACTCGAGGGAAAAGAACGTAGAATGAGGACCACCTCACACTACTCATCAGCTTCTCATCTGAAGACCATTTCAATTTAAGACACATCCCTGTGAGTACCAGGATTTGAAATAGCTGAGCACTTCGAACTCCAGGAACATCTGCTTCCTAAATACCTTGCGAGTAAACCTCACAACTTCAGTACTAAAAAGCAGAAATCCACCGGAATCCAACAGTGAGGGGGAAAACGGGGTGCCGGTCGGGGCCTTTTGTTTCCTGAACGTAAACCATGGGATGCGCGAAAAATTACACGAAAAGCATGATGGAACAACAAAGGAGTTTGGACAGAAGCAAAGACTAGCTAAACCTCCCTGATGAATAAAACCAGGTTAGAGCACCAAAAAGCTGCCCAGGCAAAACGAAGTTTTGTCAAACAGGACTGCCCTTTTGCTGGAATATTATGACTAAAGGCAGAAGCAGACTTGGCGACACTGAGCTCTAAGCTGAGCTAGCCCCACCCGAATACTCCCGAGGTAGACAAGGGTTAATGAACTGCTTACAAAACCAGGTATTCATACACCTGAAGAATGCAATTGAGAATACTCCTGGCATGTCCTTTCGAGATGTTAGTATGGCACCAGCAGTTGGGGTCGATTCCTGAGGAAATGCAGCCTCCATATCAGCAGGCTTGACAACTGAGCATCCTTGACAAATCGTGAAGACGGGAATCAACCAAAAATCAAATGAGATCTGGCCGTACTGAACCTGTCTGACATGAGCATCTTGCCCACAGTTTGTAGATAGGCACGGGACATCCCAGGCCTCCATTCTTGAGCTCAAGAACAGCAACGGCCTCACTGTTGGATCGAATTAACACATCCACACGAGGAGGTCTGGCATAAAAGAAACATTTTTGGACGTCTCTGCCCGCGGCCTTTGATCCGTCTGTGTTCGTCGACTCTCCTCCATCTGTTGAAGATTCTGGTGGCACTTCAAGGTTCACTTCCCCGGCGTATGTTACTGAGGAATCTGGTCGCTTCTTACTAACGAATTCGCAGGTGCTGTTCACGACAAAATTAGCGATGGCTACCAAATTTTGCCGTCCCCTTGTGAATACAGAGCGGTCCACTTTCTGATATATACGCTTCAACTTATCCGCCTTGTTCAGACAGTCTTCGATGTCTTTCACCACATCCCAATACTCCACTCTCGCAGGCGTGTACATCCGCTCCTTCTGCGTGGCGCTTGGAGGCTTGAAGTTCCCTGAGTCCCACGACGGCAAGTCCTGACGTAGCCAATCAAACTCTGTGCATTTATCTGCACATGCAATCCAGTAATTCAAATAAAAAACCAATGGTTAAACTAAACAGCCAGTGGCCTCGCACTTGCAAGAGTAGCGCTTCTGCCGCTTCTCAAGATAAATTGCACCCTTCAGAACATACGATGAGAGATAATAGAGGTTTCTAAGTTTGGAAAAATCGGAAACCTAAAATTAGTCAGCACCAAAGTTGACAAAGAATGAAACAAAGATGACAGGAAACACTACCTGCTATTCAAAACCCGACACACTGATTGATGATAATGCGTACACATGGCAGGGCAAAGTGGAGCAAACCAAGTGCCAAGAATAGAGCACTATCTGACACCCTGATGGGTGAACGCAGGGAAGAAACTTACACCAGACCTGCTTATTCTACCTATGAAGGCCAGAAGCTCTAAACCCTCTACCAATTTCGATAACGAAACCAATTGATCAGTCCACCACAAAAGCATGTTCTCACAAGCATACCCTGAGCAACAAATAGGCATACAAGAGCACAAAAGAATCATCTGACAGATCCTGGATCCAGATTCTAAGATTACATACCTGCCGATACCAGTCCTGCTTGCACAGACCGGAGACTGCTTATCTCTTGCCGTACGCTGATTATTTCTTGCCGTAGGCTGACTGTATGTTGATCGTGGCTACTTATTTCTTGCCGAGACAAGAGCGAAGGAAGAAGAGATAAGAGCGAAGGAAGAAGAGATAAGAGCGAAGGAAGAGGAGATAAGAGAGCTCAGAGCGGAGATAAGAGCGGTGGAAACGGAGATTGCTACTGCTTCGGGAAAAAAAGTGAGAAAGCCTCTTGAAGCGAAGCTGCAGTTCCTTCGCTCTGATCTCCTCTTCCTTCGCTCTTATCTCCTGTTCCGTCGCTCGTATCTGGTCTTGCACCGCATCCTCTAGCTCTTCCCCCTCACTCTTTCGCCGATGACCTTGGTCAGTCTGAAGCAGGGGAACCCAACAGTCTATGCTGCTCAATACCTCAGCAAAAATACTGCTGAAAACCCAAGCTTAAACCACAACGGAACCCCGATCCGAAACCCGCATTAGAATCTAAATTGTGCATACCTAATGAAGTCCAAACATTTCAAGAACTCACCTCATCAGGAGCCATCGCCTCCATAACTTGAAACCGCTGAAAAGGTGGAAAATGAGGGCGTGCTAACTCCTGCAGAAAAATGCCGGAAAAGAACAGAGGGAGCGCAACCCCCGGGAAGGGGAAGGGAGAGAGAAGCCACCAAAACAAAGAAATGAGAAAAAGGATGTGGCACCGAAAGGAGGACAGGAAGAGGGGTGGAAGCAGGCAGACGAGAGGAAGAGGGCAGAGAGAAGGGCGCAATGAGGATGGAGAGCCGGCCTCGCAGAGAGAGACGGCCTCGCACAGCAGAGACAGGCAAATCATAGAACCCTGGTTCTGCACACAACCCCGGGCCCTGAACACTAACTCGGACGCATTTGTGGCAGTTAGTCAGGGCGGGCTCAACCCCACCGTGGCCCGCCCTCAGCATTAAGTCCCATTCACGCGTGAGATTTCGCTGCGGCGGGGCCCGCCCCACAATTGCCCGCCGGGCAGCCTCTGCTGCGTCGCTCCACCGGGCCCCCAGAAGCCCATGCCCCATCGCCCCGCCCAACCTGCTCACTCTCCTGCTTGCTTCCATCGCCTTGCTCGCTCGCGCGCCTCTTAACTTTCGTTTTGTTCTGGATCGAGGAAGGAGGAGTTGAGCCTCACTCTCCATTCACGGCTCAAGACCTTCTTTCAACTTCGAAGCGAAGTGTATTGTCATCTTATTTCAGTTTATGTATCTCATATTCATAGTTTACATAAACCAATTGACTTACTTACTATAAAATGTCTTTTCCCATCCATATTAGAACTCCATATTTGAAAGTTTAAATTTCAAATGGCAATTGAGGATTGACTAATAAAGTTGACATTCAACTATTTTAATTAATATATCTTCTATTCTATAACATATTCAAATGTATATTAAATTGTATCAAAATTTGGTATTAATCATTTAATAAAAAATAATATATCCAATATTGGTCTATATTATATAAATATAATATATATTTTTATAATATAATTAATATGCAAATTAGATAAAGATATATATAATATTTTACATCCAAAATATGAATGAATATGGCAATATATTTTTTTATTCAAGATAATATTCTACTATTTTTATTACACATTACATATAATTAAAATATTTTTAAAATAATTTATTATATATATAAAGATACAAAGACATTTATATCAAACAAAATTGATTATCAACTTTTCTTCATTGTTAGTATTGATCACAATCATAGTTGTGATATAATATAAGTTTGTTATCTTCATGTACTAAAGTTTTTATAAATCATACAACATATGTTATCTTTAAAGTTTTAAAAAAAGTCATCTTTTTTTATTTTAAAGTAGAGACTAATATATGAATAGGACAATTGTATGACAACTTTGTCATATCCTTCATCTAACTCTACTATATTATGTTTTCTTGATGGCTTTTCATGATCCATTTTTGTACATTATACATTTGCTTCAATAGATGCTATAGAGCCTTTCAAAAAAAATTAAAAATAATAAAATCTTTCAAATCTATATAATTTTTAAAGAAACATGATATATATTTTTAGAAAATTTAATTTAACCTTTATTTCTTCTATTCCAAGTATATAAATATTCTTTTTAATATTCATAAGAAGGACATCTTCATCACATATGATTTTAAGCAATTGCTTTTGAAATCCATTGGTTGGTATATAAATATTATTTTTCTAATATTAGAAATATTATCCAACCCTTTCTAATATTTGTAATAAGACTTAAATATTTTGAAATATAAAAATATAACTAAAAAAATATAAAAATAATTTTTATAATTAAAATTATATTAAAATTATTCAAAATTGAAACAAACTAATTCAAACCACATCAAAATTGTCATTTAATTAAACTATTTTTAAAACAAGTATCAAAATTTGGACATAATTGCTCTTGTGGAATTCAAGCAAAAGATTGCTTACTAATGTATGATGGTAAAAATTTAGCCCTATATTTTATAAATGAATACACTACTTAATTTTGGACCTTTTGAGACTGGTTCAAATATTCCAATATAAATTAGATTTTTTTTCTTCTTTATACTATCAATAATAATCTAAATAATATTTTTATAATCAATCATGTAAATATTTTGATATATAAAAGTATAAGAATTTTATATATTATAATAAAAATTAATAAAATATTATTTTAAGATATATATATATATATATATAATTAAAATAAATTTATGATTAATTTTATAAAATTATTTAAATAAAATTTAATGAAGCTATTGTAATAGCATTAGGATTTCAATTTAGGATGTAGAATTTAGGATTATATGGATATTCTAAAAGGTATTAATTTTTAAAAAATTTGACACATATCTATCTAATTTTAGGACCTATGATTTTAACTCTATTATCATAATGTTTTATATGTTTTTAGCTTTAAAAATATGAAATGGTTGACTTTTGGATTCTGAAGCTGATTTTATAATTTAGATATATTACATTTGAAGGTTTCAAAGTTTTTGATCTCAGAAGCATTTTATAAATTTTTAATCTGTTATCTTTAAATTTGAATGT
>JAWRVF010001525.1:0-62110 GCA_036785485.1 Physcomitrellopsis africana | reverse complement strand
AGATTTTATTGGTTATAGGATATGATTAGGTTGGTAGTTTAGAAAGGATCTATTAAAAGGATTATAATTAAGATTTATACAACCTTATTTTCCTTTTAGTAGTGACTTTTGAAGTTAATTTTATATTGATAGTAACTTGTATATATCTTAAGTCACCTATGTTAGACGTTGGTGATACTTAAGACCTTATTTACTTCTTTTATTTGATGCTTAAAGCACCAAGTATATAAATCTTATAAGAAGAAGGATTAGAAAAGGGTTTTTAGTGTAAAAAAGGTAGTTTGGCCATCCATGTGGATGAATAGAGGCAGATGATAGAAATCTCTATTCTAATTGGCCAAAAATCATGCCCAATGGGCTTCAAGGAGGCTGCCTGAGGGTTTATTAGGAGTTAGGGTTTGTTTTTGGAGAGGAGTCGAACATCAAAGGCTTGGATCATCAGGTTTAGGTTTTTGGGTATGGTTTAGGTACAAATCTTGCATGATTTGGACTTTTAATGAAGAAGTTATAGGCGCTCAAAGTTAGGGTGTCGATTTTGGACCTACTGTCACTCTTTTGGGTATATCTCGCGCATACAGAGAGCAATCAAAGATCGGCGACTGAGGTTGGAAAGCGCACTTTCTCGGCTACACTTTTCACCTATATCTTGATAAAATCCAAGCTAGGATCAAGGAGATATTGCGAGTTGAAGCCAGTGCTTGTAAGCTAAAGGCAGTAAGTGACTCTGCTTAACTAGCGGTTACATTTTGAGCTATATTTTAGTCAATTTGATAGATTTTTGGCTCAAAATTTTCAGGAGTATATATGTTTATATCACAAGACTATGTGCAAAATTTTTGTGGCATTAGGGTTTTGGGTTTGTGAGATATAGAGAAAATAGTGCTCGGGTGTCTCTGAGCTAGGGTTTTAAGTACCTGCTAGGGGTTTTAAGATATCGAACGATTGGAAGTATATTTTTGGTTGAATTGTTTTTTTGGTAAAGCTTAAAGATGAATTCTACCTTGCCTGAAAGTTTGAAGAAAATTGAATGGCTGGATCAGAAGATATGATTTTCTAAAGTTCAAGAAGAAAAACATCCTTTACGGGAAAATATATTTTTAAGGGTTTTTGTTGCAAATTTGGACTTTTGTGCATACTAAAGGTGTTTTTGGGAGCCAAGACTTTATAGAGGTGTAAAAGGTGGATGTATAGAGCCATGATATGATTTTGATATATAGATGAGTCTTTAAAAGGTTTTTTATGATTTTCTACATATCATAGAGAAAACTTATGTACAAACCTACTTAAAAATAAGAGGTTTTAATCATACAAAACCTTTTTCTTATATTATCGTGTGTATTTATCCTTCTTATTAAGGACAAATAACTTATTAGAGTTTAGCCAATAAATATTAAGTAAAATTCTCTACAGCTAGGTACCTGGTGTATTCCTAGATAGAAGTTCACGCCACGCGACAACGGTCCCTATTGTAGTTGGACAAATTTGTTTTTCAACATGTTGTCTTCTTTGACAGCCGTACTCCTCATTTTGTAGTTGTGTCATTTCTTTAGACAATGTTGAGTAGTGTGTTTAGATTCTCTACAATATAAACATAATCCTCCTTAACGACACCAAATCTTTTCTTGTTCAGTAAGAGGTTTAAAACATACCGCATCAATTTACATGTCTTCTACTTTCGAATGTACATTTTGTGAGGACGTTGATGTTGTCATTGAATAATAACGTTGAAGCTCCCTTATATGACTCTTAGATCAAAACTCAAAAAGTTGATTGTGACACTTCATAGCAAAATCAATTGCTTGACTCAATATTTGAGGATTTGATAAATAGAGCATTAATTTTTTTATCTCATATTGTAATCTGTAGAGAAATTGGCTAATGACTGCAGTATCATCTTACTTGATATTAGTCACTAATTATCAAAATTATGAAGCATATAATGACACTGATTGATTGCCTTGTCGTAGGATGCAAATCTTGTTGGTTGCAACATGGATTGCATCATGTTTTCTATACATAAATCAAAATTCTGCTGTCGTGTTGTGACACGATTATATAGTGAAACTATGACTAAAAATGATTTTTCAATTAATACTCTATTATCTTAGTTCAAAAAGAATTCAACATATTTTAACAAGGTTTTTATGAAAGCCTCTTAGTTTATTTTCTTCACTTAATAGCTAGTAGATAAGAATTAGTTAGTAATTTTACCTTCTAGGTTGTAGTAATTCTTTTACTACCTTAGAAAGGCCATAAAATAGTAAAAATATAATAAAAAGGATAAATTACTAGCATGATTGATATTAGGGTTAAGTTGAGGGTAGGGTTGGGCTATAAAATCCCTAGGATAGGTAAGATTAATAACCAAGGATTGGCCGTTTGTAGGATAGGGTTGAAATCAGACCTTTGGCTACTAAAACGGCTGCCTAGGGCAAATTAGGAGTCTTTTGGCAAATCAAAAGATGGGATTAGAGAAAAGACTTAAGAGATTTTGCATAGAAGTTGATTGAGAGTGATTTGAATAAGAAATGACTTTGTAATAGCTTTGCAAAGTCAGGGTTGATTTTGGCAACTTGGGATTTTGTGAAATAAAATAGGGTTGATGTTTTAGGCAATTTCAAAAGTTTTGTAGCAGATCCACAGCTAAAAATTTGTGGATTTTTGGGTATTATTGTTGTTAATGTGTGCTATGAATTTGAGCTGAATCTAATGGATTAGTTGTACGTAATTGAGGTTTAAGTGGGTCAAGGTCTCGGAAATTAAGTTTTGAAGGTTAATTAGGGTTTTTGAGATCTTGAGCAATCTGCTAGTTGGATTGGAGTGAAATTTGTGTATGTGGGTAGTAGACTTATTTTTTTACACACATACAACATTTGAAAGCAATTGAATAGTGTAAAAGAGAGATTTAGATATTGGAATATTGGCATCAAGATTGGAGAAGGAGGCCGGCCATCACCCATGCAAATTTTTGGATTTTTCTTCTTTTTGTGAAGTTAGATCTTTTTCAAACTTAATGTGCTTATTTTCAATTTAATTAATAAGATGTGTGCAAAATTTCAATCAAAATCAACGGTTTATTTGGTAGTTATTGAGGTTCTAAAATTGCCTTAGGATTTCCTTAGGATTTGGTTAGGATTCGACTAAGGTTAGTTAGGATTTGTTTTAAAATTTGTTAGGATTGATTAGGATTTAGTAGGGTTTGTTTTAGGGTTTTTTAAAATTTGATCAAGGTTGATTAGGGTTTAATTAAGGTATGATTAAAAACTATTTAGAGATTGATTAGAGAAGTTAGGACTAATTATTGTTGCATATTTTCCTTTTATCTTCCACGGTCAAGTGCCCGGAGCATTCTCAAGCAAGACTTCATGACATACGACAATGTATCCAATTTGTAAGATATGTGTTAAACTTGTAAGACAAGTTTCTTATATATATGCTCTTGTGTAGTGATATGGCCATTAAATGAAAGAAAGAAAGAATGATTAAAATATATAGGAGCTTAAATAGAAATATTTTAGCTAATTATCTTAGAATTATAGATAATAGAGAAGAAAGTAAAAAAAAGTTAAAAGATTAATATTGCCTTTTTATAGAAGAGGCTTCTATTTATTTTATATGGCCATAAATAAAATAAAATAAAATATATTAGCAAAATAAATTATATAGGCATCTTTAGGAAAGAATTAAGGTGAGATTTTAGAAAATTTTATCTTAGAAATCTTAGAGTTGACACCCAGAGAAGACTAGTTATGAGCCTTGAGGTACAAAATCACATGCCTACGGTGGATTGAAGGATCTTTTGCAAATCAAAGAGTGGAATTAGTAAGAAGACTTAAGAAGGTATATTTTAGTACTAATTTTGAATGATTTAGAGAGAAATTGGCTATATTAGAGCTTTGTAAAGTCAATGTTGTATTGAAAGACATTGGATCTGGTGAAGTAAAGAGGGATTTACAACTTTGAGTTTTCTAAGAGTTTGATTTTAGATCTATAGATGAAAATTTTGAGAATTTTTGACTAAAATTGTGATTAACATATATTGTAAGTTTGAGCTAGATTAAACAATTCAATTAGGAATTATTAGTGTTCAAATGTGCTAAAGTCTCAAAAGTTGAGGTTTGAGGGTCAATGAGGGTTTTTTAGATATTTAGCAATCTGTCAATTGGAAATTGGATTGAGATGAAATTATTTTGTATAGATAATAAAAAATATTTTTTTATTTTTATATAAATTTTGAAAATGATTGAATGGTGCAAAAAGAAGTTATTTGTGCTAGAAATTTGACATTAGGATTGGAGAAGGAGGACAACCGATACCCAAGTAGAAATTTGAATATAACTTTTGTTGAATAACTTGGATCTCTTTCAAACTTTTTGTGTGTCTTGTCAACTTAATTTTTGAAAGGTATGTAAAATTTAGATTAAGAGCAATAGTTAGATCTTTAGCTATTGTAGTTTAAATCTGCTATAGGATTTGGTTGGATTTGTTAGAATTTGGTTAGAGTTGTTAGGGCTTATTAGGATTTGATTAAGATTTGATTAGAGTTATTTAAGATTTGACCAAGGTGGCTAAGATTTATTTAGGATTTAATTAAGATTTGATTAGAATTTGACTAGGGTATTTAAGATTACACCAGGCTTGTTCATGTTTAACTAGGATTTTATTAAGATTTAATTAGAATGTTTAGGATTTATTTAGGATTTGATCAAGATTTTATTAAAATTTATTCAGAATTTGATTAGGATTTATTTAGGATTTGATTAGGATTTGGCTAACATAGACATAAGATTTATTTTAGTAATTATCTAATTAATATAGATCAATAGAAGTAAGTAAAATAAGTTAATTTGATAATATCTTAAAAAGAAGCTTTTTAGAAGCTTCATAAATACAAAATCACCTTTATACATGTCTATAGGTGATTGATAGGTTAGAAACTTTGTCAACAAGCTAGCTACATATCGCACATATTAATAGCCATATATTGTACATATTGGTAGCTTGTGGAATAAGCCAAGTACGTGGCGCATATGTAGGAAATTTATCTTATAAGTTTGAAAAGTGTCTTATAAATTAGATATATGTAGGAGGTTCTATAGAATACTGCCATATAGTTCTTAGATAGATAATATAAATAGAAATAAAAGTGAAGCATTCTTCACTCTTATCAATTCCTTTCTTGCTTCTAGTCTAGTTCAAGAGTTTCATGTATTTTCTAGTCTTTGGCAATAGCTATTCCAATTTCTTTTTGAATATACATACTTCTTTATTTCTAATTTTGTTATTTTTTTTAATATAGTTTTATACTAACTTACACATTTGCTTTAATTTGTGTCCTTGACAAATTGACAAGAATGAAGTTATAATATTATAGCTTTGTCTCTTCTTAATTAAAAGTAGATTACCCCTTTTTCTTGATAAGACAAAAGCATATTAGAAGTTGTAGATTAGCCACTTCTATACTGATATTGTTCCTAGAAATTTTTCCTTTGTTCTTGAATATTTTATTTTATAGTGAGAGTAGACATTTTTTCCTTTTTTATTGTGGTATCATGGCAAAACTTGCTGAAATGAAGAATGCAATGGCACAAAAGCAAGAGCAAATGAGAGAATTAATGCTTACAATACATCAACTTAATACACCACCACAAGGAGCAACAAGATTAGCAGGAAGCAAAGATATAGAGATGATTTGAGTTGCTTCAAGCTATACCACTTCATCTACAATTGAACATCATTCAAGCATCAAAAAACCAAAGATTAGTTTGCTAGAGAAGATTGATGGCACCAGATCTAAGTTTTAAAGATTCATCAATCAAATACAATTAGTGATTGAACTTCAACTCCAAAGTTATTCAATTTAGGGATCACAAGTCAGGTTTATTAAAATACTACTGTCAAATTTTACTTTATCATGGTTTTCATCTTTTTTTGAACAACATGATCCAATATTAGAAAATTTGGAAGCAGTTTTAGCAAAGTTTTGATTTATGTATGGAGAACATAATACAATTTGTGTCATAACTAATAAGATCCGTATCTTGCGACAAGACAATTGATTAGTGATATTATATGCTTCACAATTTTAACAATTAGCAATTGACACCAAATAGAATGATGCTACGCTTATTAGCCAATTTTTCTAAGGATTACAATACAAGGTAAAAATATTGATGCTCAACTTATCCGATCTCTAGATATTGAGTCAAGCAATTGATTTTGGTATAAAATGTGATAATTGGCTTTTTGAATTTTGATCAAAGAGCCACACAAAGTAGCCCCAATATTACTATAATACAATGGCAATATCAACATCTTTTCAATATGTATATTTAAAAGTAAAAGACATGCACATCAACATAGTACATTTTAAACCTCTTACTGAATAAGAAAAGACTCATTGTCATCAAAAAGGATTATATTTATATTGTAAAAAACCTAAGTACACTACTTAGTGTTGTCTGAAGAAATGATGCAACTACAAGATGAGGAGTACAATTGTCAAAGTAAATAATATGTCAAAAAAAAAATTTGTCTAGCTATAATAGGAACTGTGCAGCTGAAATCTTCTACAATTCCTAGTAAAGGTCCTATCTTCTCTTCAAAATCCTCTCTTTGTTTATAATAGATGTCTATTTGGGACCTAAAAATCACAAAGCCTCTGTCTTATTAGATTCAAGAGCCTTAGCATGTTTTTTAGATAAAAAATTTGTTAAAAGTTGTAGAATACCTTTAATACAAAAAATTAAATATATATATATAGAAATCATAGATAATCACCCGATATCTTCTAGAAATATTACTCATGAAATCCTTCCTATAAATGTAATAATAGATAGTCATAATAGTTATATAATCTTTAATATAATTAAATCTTCCTCTAATTTAGTCATTTTAGGTTTATCATGGCCACAAAAATACAACTCTTGAATAGATTGGATTTTTCGTAGACTTGACTTTTCTCAAAGTATTAATAAGAGTCTTGTAAATCAAATAACAAATCATAAGCCTAGTATAATAAAACCTATACTTATAGGTGCAAAAGTATTTATAAATGAAGCAAAAGAAAGATCATCTTTTGTTATTTATGCTACATCCATTTCTGATGGTGGAAGGACTTCAAGTAGCATTCTAAGCCAATATCAAGATTATCAAGATGTTTTTGAAAAGAAAAAGGCAAACATTCTTCCAAAGTATCATCTATGTGATTAATCAATTGATCTTAAAGAGGGAACTCAACCTCCATTTGGACCAATCTACAGTCTATCCTAGAATGAATTGGCTGAATTCAAGAAATATATTGATGAGGAATTGGCCGAGAATTTCATACGCCATTCAAAATCTCCAACAAGAGCTCCTATCTTATTTGTAAAGAAGAAAGATAGGTCACTATGGATGTGTATAGATTATTAAGGACTCAACAAGATTACCATCAAGGATAGGTACCTTCTATCTTTAATATCTAAACTTCTTGAATAATTCAATCAAGCCAAGATCTATACAAAAATAAATTTAAGAGGAGCATACAACCTAGTGCGCATCAAAAAAGGTGATGAATGGAAGACTACATTTCAAACAAGATATGGATATTTTGAATATAATGCCATGCCTTTTGGACTTACAAATGTACCAGCTACTTTTCAACATCTTAGGAATGACATTTTTTGTGAGTTTCTTAATAACTTCATTGTCTATTATTTAAACGACATTTTAATCTATTCTTAGAATACAAAAGAACATGAACTTCATATTCGTCGTGTGTTACAAAAATTTAGAGATACATGGTTATATGCTAAGATGAAAAAGTGTGTATTTCACACTATTCAAGTTGACTTCTTAGGATACATCATTTTGAATGATGGTCTCAAAATGGATCCTAAGAAAGTCCAGACAATCATAGATTGGAAGATTTCAAAAACAATAAGAGATGTGCAATATTTTTTGGAATTTGCCAATTATTATTGAATCTTCATCAAGAAATGTTTTTCAAGTTACAACTCTACTTACATGCTTAACTTGTAAGGACAAACTCAAGTGGAATAAAGAAGTAGAAGCATTGTTTGAGGCTTTGAAGATATCTTTTACTTCTGCACCAATCTTGTATCGCGTTGACTTTTTCAAGGCATTTTTTATAGAAACAAACGCTTTAAACTTTGCTTTGAGGGCAATATTGTCACAAATGAGAGAAGATGATAGATTCCACCTAGTAGCTTTCTATTCCAAGAATTTTTTAATAGTAGAGATCAATTATGAAATCTATGCTAAAGAACTTCTTGCAATTGTGGATTCTTTTTAAAAATGGCATCACTATCTGGAAGTTGCTTCTAGTCCAGTCACTGTTGTCGTGTTGTGATTTGGCTACTATGTGAAAAAATTATATATGTATATTTAATATATAATTTATTACATAATTAATTGAGAGCCATATCAGTGGACTTTTATTGATTATAAGATGGAGTTAGGTTGCTCGTTTAGAAGAGATCTAATAAAAAGATTATTATTAAGGTTTATACAACCTTGATTCTTTTTTTGATAGTAATTTTGAGGTTGATTTTATATTGATAGTAACTTTTGTATATCTTAAATCACCTTTGTTAGACATTGGTGACCCTTAAAATCTTAGTTTATTTCTTTTATTTGGTGCTTAAAGCACAAAGTATGTAAATCTTATAAGAAGAAGGGTTAGAAAAGGGTCTTTAGTGTAAAAAGGGTAGTTTGGCCATCTATGTGGATGAAAAGAGGTGGATGATAGAAATCTCTATTCTAATTGGCCAAAAATCATGCCCAATGGGCTTCAAGGAGGCTGCCCGAGGATTTATTAAGAGTTAGGGTTTATTTTTCGAAAGGAATTGAACATCAGAGGCTAGGATCATAAGGTTTAGGTTTTTGGATCTGGTTTAGGTACAAATTTTGTGTGATTTGCATTTTTTATGAAGAAGTTGTAGGCATTCAAAGTTAAGGTGTCAATTTTGGACCTTTTGTCACTCTTTTGGATATAACTCACGCATACAAAGAGCAATTAAGGATCAGCGATTGGAGTTGGAGAGAGCACTTTCACGACTATACTTTTCATTTATGACTTGAAGAAATTCAAGCTAAGGTGAAGGAGATATTGGGAGTTGAAGTTAGTGCTTATAAACTTAAGGGCAGTAAGTGACATGCTTACATAGTGGTTACATTTTGAGCTATATCTTAGGCAATTTGATAGATTTTTGGCTCAAAATTTTTAGAAGTGTATATGTTTATGTCAAAAGACTATATAAAAAACTTTTGTGGCATTAAAATTTTGGATTTGTGAGATATAAGAAAAATAGTGCTCGGGTGTCTCTGAGCTAGGGTTTTAAGTATCTGCTAGGAGTTTTGAGATATCAGACGATTGGAAATGAATTTATGGTTGATTCTTTTTTGTAGTGAAACTTAAGAAGATTTTCTATACTTTGAACTAAATTTTATAGAAACTTAATAGTTGGATTAAGAATTATTGAATTCTAAAATTCAATAAGAAATAAGTCCTTGTAGGTGAACAAAGTTTTGAAGGGTTTTTGTGGAAATTTGAACCCTTTTTGTATAAACTTGCTTGAATATAAGAAGGTTTATATACATAACTTTTCTTTTATAAGAATATTATATTATTTGTTCTTTTTATTAAGGATAAATCACTTGTTGAAATTTTACCATCAAATTTCAAGTAAACTCTCTACAGTTAGGTATTCAATGTATTCCCAGATAGAAGACCACGTCATATGACATCATGTATATGGACCACAAGAAACTCAAGTATTTCATGTCCGCATGCGTATTGAATTGTTATCAGGCTCATTGGAGCATATCTTTGTCAAGATTCAAGTTTATTATCACATATCAGCTAGGAAAACAATAAGGTTTGTCCAATGCCCTTTCTAAATGTTCTTATCTTATACCAAGAGAAGGAGATTTAGCTTTTGATGAATAAAGAATGATCCTCTTGAAGCCAAAGCAATTTCATCTTCGAGCAATGAAATCAACATTAATTATTGATTCTACTTTTATCAAGCAAATCCAGTCCAGTATGTCTTCAGATCTTCTTGTCCATGAGATTAAGAATAATTCATCTAAGTCTCATGATACTTCCAAGTTTGAGTTCAAGAACAATTTTCTCTATTTCAAAGGATGCATATATATTCCAAAAGGCATTGCATGGCTATGTGCATTAGAAGCTCGTCACAACCTCTCTATAGTAGAACATTTTGGATATAATAAGACTTTGGAACTAATATCAAGAGATTTTTGGTGGTCTTAGATGTAGAAGGCTGTTAAAGAGTTTGTACATTCGTGTGACATTTATTCAAGATCAAAAACTCCTCGTTATCAACCTTATGGACTTCTCCTACCATTACCTATACCAAAACAACCTTGGTCTTCTATTTTTATAGATTTTATTATGGATCTTTCAAAGTCAAGTTCATATGACTTTATATTCATAATTGTAGATTATTTTACCAAGATGGCATATTTTGTATTATATACAAAATCTATTACAAGTGAAGAAATAGCTAAATTCTTCCTCGATAATATCTATCGCTATCATAGACTACCAAGGGATATTATATCAGACTGAGGAATACAATTTATATCAAGGTTTTAGAAGAATCTTTTTAAAATATTGAAGATAGATATAAAATTATCTTCAGCTTTCCACCCTCAAATTGATGGACAAACGGAACAAGTAAATTAAGTTTTGGAGCAATATTTGAGATATACTATCAACTACCATCAAGATGATTGGACAATATTTTTGCCATTAGTAGAGTTTTCTTATAATAATTTGATATATTCTTCTACTTAATAAACTCCATTCTTTACAAATTATGGTTATCATCCACGACTTAATACTTTTGACTTTTCAAAAGGTGATAATCTTAGTGCAAAAGATTTGGCAAATTATTTGTTAGAGTTACATGTAACAATGAAGGCATAATTAAAAAAAGCTCAAGAACGACAAAAAATCAATATAGATGTCTATCGCAAGGAACAATCTCAATTCTATGTGGGCAATAAGATATGATTACTTTGTCGTAATATCAAGACTATCCGTCCTTGCAACAAATTGGATTATTGTAGGCTTGGACCTTTTTCAATTTGTGAACAAATCAATCCAATTGCTTATTGATTATACCTACCAAAATCTATGAAGATCCATCATGTATTCCATATATCACTACTTGAGCTATACAAAATAATGGATATATAAGAAAGAAGACAAATGCCACCGCCTCTTGTAGTAATGGATAACAATGAAGAATTCAAGGCGACGAGATTTTAGATTCAAAGCGGTGCCAAAATCGACTGCAATATCTTGTGCATTAGCACGGATATAATATAAGTGAACACACATAGAAGCCATCCAGGAATCTAACAAATACATCAACAAAAATCAATGCATTTCATCGACAACATCCATCAAAACCAAGATAAAGAATCAAAAAAATCTTTATTATAAATCAAAGCAAGTTCTATACATGTTTCATCCTACCTTGTATCATTATTGTTTCCTTGGATTTGTTTGTACTAAAGAGATGGAAGTTCAACAACCAGCGAATTCACTTCAAGAACCATCGTTTGTTGATTTACCGGACAAGATATTATGACTATGACAACCTTTAAGATGATAGAATAGAAATAAAGACCCTCAAGAACGACATGTCTTTCTTTGGATTGATGGCAAAATACAACATGTTTGGTAACACAACCTTGGAAGAGACTCCTGATGCTTGGTGATACTTTTAGAGGTAGAAACTATTCCTGATAGTATCCGTAATGTTTTCTTTGAAAGAAGTTATGAAGGCCTCAATAATGATCAAATAACAAGGTGATCTTCTCGCCCTAGTATGGGATATTATTGATGGCTGAAAGGACCTATCAACTACCTTTAAAGGGAATAAAGATCAGAGTACATGACAAGCACAATTCGATGTATCTTGGACTTCCTCAACATATAATCACCGCTCTTCATGGAACTCGTCTCTAGAAGGGGGAATAATATCATAGATATAAGATTTATTCTAATAATTATCTAAATAATATAGACAAATAGAAGTAGGTAAAATAAATTAATTTGATAATATCTTAAAAAAGCTTCTTAGAAGCTTCATAAATATAGAATCACCTTTATACATGTCTATAGGTGATTAGTAGGTTAAAAACTTAATCAACAAGCTAGCCACAAGTTGTACATACTGATAGCTTGTGGAACAAGCTAGCCATGTATTGTATATATTGGTAGCTTATGGAATAAGCCAAGTACGTGGTACACATGTGAAAAACTTGTCTTACAAGTTTGATAGGTGTCTTACAAATTAGACACGTGTTGTCAAGGATGCAAATTAGTAGGTTAGGAAAGAATTAAGGAGAAGAAATCAGAACTAGAATAACTTCAAGAACAAAAAACTGGATGGACAAGAACAAGAACTAGATCAAGAATAAGAAACTGGATTAATATCAAGAACAAGGCAACACTCTGGATTACTCCAAGACTTGTGTTGGCAAGACTGAGGTGCTCCTCAGTCTTGCCTCTTATTTATACTATGAGGCCTTATGTCCTATTGGACCTTCTAAGAATATCTTAAAATATTCTAGAATCTTGAGAAAGATTTTGGAAGACTCTAAAAAATCTACGGAGGATCTTGGAAGGTTGAAGAAGATTCTAGAGGATCCTAAGAGTATCTTGGAATATTCTAGAAGTTTGAGGAAGATTCTAGAAGATTCTAGAAGATTTTAAAAGATTTTCAAAAAATATATAAGGTTTTAGAAGACTACCGAAAGTTTTAGTAGTGGCTTAAGTATGTCCGTGACATCATCTTCCCTTCTGGCGACGAGTTTCACGAGGAGTCAAAGCAATTTGATAATCAAATCATATGCGTAAAAATTTTAGAATTTGTCGGAATAGAGAAGTAATATATTCCGTCTTTTGTGTATTAGTTATCGATTCAACAGGGCCCTTGAGATGGCATTGATGACCTTCAAATATAACCTCTGTTAGACCAACATCCCATCCAAGAATTTGTTCTTTGTTGCGACTTTCAAAACATCCTCCAAACATAATTTCTGGTCGACTTGGAATCACCCTTCCAACTTCGAGGAGTATTACCAAAGCTCAGATATTTGAATCAAGATTTTTGTGATGAGGCCGTATCTCCAAAGACTCCAAGCGTGGTGGCCTTACTTGACGTTGGGATACTCCTTCTTCATCTTATCCATGTTCTTCAAACCTAGCAGATTGTGAAAGTTGTAATGATTCCCGAGCCGCTTATATGCTAGAAGAGTCTTTTGACTCTTGTTCCTACAATTCCCTTGAAATGCAAAGATTTGACATGATAACTAATAAGCTTCTAGTAAGATCTATTCTATCCTAGGAAAATACAAGTGCAGGTCTTGGCGTGGCTCTTCCCTTTTTATATTGGTCTTTTATTGTTGATAAAAAGCGTCATTTAAAAGCCAAGAGATGTTATTGTCCAGGAAATCTTCAATGACCGTTAAATCTAGGTTTTTTAGGATATTGTTGATGGAATTGATGAACCTTCTTAGATGCATTCTTAAGGTTATCTAAGGGTTCCTATGTTCTTTCGCTAATTCCATAGTCCTTCCAATAGATGAAGTATTCCAATCGCCCATGTCTTATACGTGAATCCAATATTTCATCCACCTTGTATTCAATCTCTTGATTGACTTCAACTGGAGCTGGTGGTGGAATAGTTCTTCCAGTAATATTTGATTTATAATAGGTTTCTAAAAGCGAGACATGAAAGATTGGATGAATGTGCATGCTACTTGGTAATTCGAGACGAAAACTTATTGGATTTATTTAGTGTAGAATTGTAAAAGATCCAAGTCTTTGATAGTCTAATTTTCATGATGGTCAATTTGTTTGTATATTTTGTCAAAGTAACCAGACATGATCTTCTACTTTAAAATTTGATTGGTTCTTGCAATGAATGTCTGCATAGTCTTTATATTGATCTTGGGTTATTTGTAATTGGAATTTCAGTTCTTCATGGATGGTTTTTAAATAAGTAGCTTAATTCTCTGCAGCAAGGCTTTCCACATCTTTGATTTGGAATGGATTTGCTTGAAGGTGGTATCCATAGTTTGAAAAGAATGGAGTTTGCTTTGTTGAAGAATAGAGTTTGCTTTGTTGAAGAATGTTTGGAGTTATTATATGCAACCTTAGCCAATGGTAGAAAGTCCATCCAATCATCTTATTGGTAATTTATACTGCAACGAAGATATTGTTCTAAGATCTGATTCACTCGTTTTGTTTGATCGTCAATTTGAGGATGATAAGTGGATGAAAGGTTGATCTTGACCTTTAAAAGCCGAAATAATCCTCTCCAAAAGTTTGATACAAATTATGGTCCTCGATCTAAAATAATATCAATTAGAAGGCCATGTATTTGGTAAATATTATCAATAAAAAGCTTAGGTGTTTCCTCTCTGGAAATAATCTTGTTGCACGGGATAAAGTGTGCCATCTTGATAAGACGATCTACCACCACAAAAATTGAAGCTTTTCCATTCGAAATTGGGAGGTCTATAATGAAGTCCATAGATAATGATTGCCATGGGCCCTTAGGAACTGGAAGGGGTTGCAGAAGTCCATATGGTTGGTGTCTTGGAATCTTTGTTTGCGCACAAATTTTGTATGATTGGATGAATTTTTTCACCAATTTCCACATTTGAGGCCACCAATAGTCTCTTGATATCAATTCCAAGGTCTTATTGAAGTGAAAGTATCCAGCTACTGGAAGGTCATATCAAGCTTGAAGGATTTGAAGTCTTGTAGGTCTTGGAGGAACATATAGAAGATTCTTGAAGTATAACAATCCATCTTCCAATTTGAAATTATTGTCTTCTTCTACATGTGCATTTTTTAAACGTTGTTGGATGTTCTTTATAAATGGATCTGTCTTCATTGCTTTTTGGATTTCTATCTTGAAAATTATATCTGTATAGGTAGATATCATCGATGTCTTTAATTGTAAATTGGACGGCTTCAACATGATTGATTTTTGTTGATCCAATACAATGTCTCTTATTCTTGGTGCAAGATATGATTGTCAAGAAAGGGCATCTGATTTTCTTTGAAGTTTTCTTGGACGATATGTAATTACAAAATCAAATCAAGATAATGACATATTCCATCATGCTTGTCAACGATTTAGAACTCAAGCACTCATAAAATATTCCAAGTTTTTGTGGTCGGTATATATCATGATCTTGTATTGAGCTACTTCCAACAAATGGCGCCATTCTTCAAAGACATCAACAATTGCCAATAATTCTTTGTCATGGATCTCGTAATTAATATCTACAGCTGAAATTTTTTGAGAGCGGAATGCTACTGGATGTACTTGACCAACATCACCAGTTTGAGAGAGTATAGATTCCAATGTAAAATCTAAGGCATCCGTTTTCAGAATAAATAATTTTGTTGGATCTGCATGGGCAAGTATAGGAGCAGAGGTGAAAGATTCTTTTAGCTTCTTAAATGCTTATTCAGCCTTATCATCCCAAATAAATTTGTCTTTGCCTGTAAGTCGCATTAATGGAGCCGCAATCTTAGAATAATATTTAATAAAGATTCTGTAGAAATTTGCAAATCCCAAGAAACATTGTACATCTCTAATTGATGATGGTTGTTTCCACTCTATAACAGTTTGTATCTTCTTTGGATCTATGGAAATCCCGTTTTTTGAAGCAATATATCCCAAAAATTTGACTGATGGTTGGTAGAAAGAGCATTTCTCCAATTTGGCATATAATCCATTTTCTCGTAGTTTTTTTAATACCTTCCGTACATGATATTCATGCTCTTATTCCTTCCTAGAAAAGATCAAGATATCGTCCAAGTAGATGACTACAAAGTCATCTAAGTATTCTCGTAAGATATCATTTATCATATGTTGGAAGACTGCAGGTGCATTTGTAAGTCCAAAAGGCATAACATTGTATTCAAAATGTCCATACCTTATGCGGAATGTTGTCTTCCATTAATCTCCTTCTTTAATCGTAACTAGGTTGTAGGCGCTTCTCAAATCAATCTTTGTAAAAATCTTTGCTTGTCCTAATTGTTCCAATAATCCTGAGATTAATGGTAATGGATAGCAATTTTTTATAATTACCTTGTTCAGACCTCAATAGTTAACACACATACGTAAGGAACCATCCTTCTTTTTCACAAATAATATAGGAGCTCTAGCAGGCGATTTTGAATGTTGAATAAAATTCTTGGCTAAATTTTCATAAATATATTCTCGTAAGGCTGTAAGCTCTGTTTGTGATAGATTATAAATGGGACCAAATTGAGGTTAAGCTCCATCTTATAATTTGATTGCATAATCATAAGGACGATGTTTGGATAATATGTCTACTTGTTTCTTTTCAAATACGTCTTCCAGGTTGCGATATTGATTAGGAATTTCCTGCTTTAGTTACTCCGTTTGATCCTTCATTGGGATAGCATACAATGCAAATGCTTCTTCTTTTTTTGCTGCTTGCATAAATGCTTTAGCTTTAAGGAATAGAGCAGTACCTCGTTTCTTCTTTTGATGTATGGATCTTGAAGAAATCTTCTGCGTACTCCAATCAATATCAAGATTATGTAGCTCAAACCAAGGAAGTCTAATGACAATAGAATTTGTTGGACATCTAATGATGTCTAAATCAATTTGTGATACTTGATCTCCTAGTATCACTTCCAATGGTTGGGTTTCTTCGACAACATCTCCTCATGTAAGGTTTTGTCCATTAATGACTTCAATTAGTGCAGGATGGATCTTCTTTATAAGTAGTAGATTGTGCTTAGTTGCAAAATTCTTATCCATGAAGCATGCTGAGACTCCAGTATCTATAAGGGCTTTAGCAGAAATTTCTTGTTTCAAGGTTCTTATATATACATGAAGTATAAAATAAGATGTTAGATCTGGAGGTAAAAAGAGACTTTTTTCTGGTATTTTATATTTGAGGGTATCCAACCGCAAGGTCCATATTGTGGCTTGACGTCTTTGTTTTTCGACCTTTCTAATTCAGATACTATACCTTGTGCTTTGAATTCTCTAGACTTATTTGGACAATTTGCTGCCTTATGATTGGATCTTCCACAATATAGGCATAAATTCTCTTGCCGATGTTTAGTCTTTTCCACTGGTGTTGATGGCTTGAATTGAGTCGTATCAATCTGCATAGGTTCAGGATATGTTAATAGCTTTTCAAATACTCTTGAAGATGTAGCAGTCGTACCTTGATAGGTATTGTTGAAAATTGATCCCCTTTCTTGTCGTAGTTCAAATAAGCGATTGTCACAAGTAATAGCTTGAGCTATGAGTTCTTCTAAGCTTTCAATTCTTGGCATCATGATCAATAAATTCTTTACATCATCCTTTAGGCCATAATGAAATCAAGTCATAAAAGCCTTATCATTCCAATCAAGATTACAAGTAAGTTGTTGAAATTCTGCGGCATAAATTACAGCTGAACATTGCCCTTGTCGTAGATTTTGGATCTTCCTCTCTGCCACTCTTTCTCAATCATTGTCTCCAAATGTAGCAATAAATCTTTCCATAAAAGCTTCTAAGTTGTATAGGATCGGAGAATTCTTTTCCAATAGTGGCGCAAACCATGATCGAGCACTTCCTGATAAAAAGGTGCCTACAAAAGCAACTTGAGTGAATCCATCTGGATAACAAGATGGATATAGTTGTAAGTAAAGTCGTACTTGTTGTACAAACCCTCAAAAGTTGGATCTTATTCCATCAAACTTGTCAGGCATACTAGCTTTTGGCTCTTTTATGACAATCCTTGGAACTTCTAGAAAAGTTGTGTGCATAGCTTGTTTACCGCTTGCTTCTCTTAATCGAATAATCTCTTGTTGTAAGTTATAAATCTCTCACTTAGTTTTTTCAGATACTTGCTCCATTTACGATTCTTTTCTTGGATTGCGGAAGAATGTCATTTCTTCTCATACTGTATCTAATAGGACTTAAAGATCTGCAAGTATTGCTATTCTATTCTCTGTTTGTGAGCATGCACCTCCATTAATCTGATCTATTTCCATCTTAAAAAAGAAAAAATCGATAAGCCGTTAGTATTTTCTATACTAAAAGGAATATTTTGAGACAGTTAGTTTAGAGGAGGGTAATCCGCAACCTCTAAAATGTAGTGATATAACTTAAGAAAGGGGTAATTCACTCTTTCCAAAGAAAAATCAACTACAACAAATAAACATATCAGTCTAGAGGGGAGTAGTCCACACTCCTCTAGAACGCAATAGTATCTTGAAGAGGGATAATCCACTGTCTATCAAGAGATCTAAGCTTTGATATGATTATGTAAGTCAATCTTGTCAAATTGTCAAAGATACAAGTTAGCAGGTTAGCAAAGAATTAAGGAGAAGAAATCAGAACCAGAATAATTTCAAGAATAAAGAACTGGATAGACAAGAACAAGAACTAGATCAAGAATAAGAAATTGGATTAATATCAAGAACAAGGCAACACTCTCGATTACTCCAAGACTTGTGTTGGCAAGACTGAGGTGTTCCTCAGTCTTGCCTCTTATTTATACTATGAGGCCTTATGTCCTATTAGACCTTCTAAGAATATCATAGAATATTCTAGAAGCTTGAGAAAGATTTTGGAAGACTCTAAAAAATCTACGGGAGATCTTGGAAGATTGAAGAAGATTCTAGAGGATCCTAAGAATATCTTAGAAGATTCTAGAAGTTTGAGGAAGATTTTGGAAGATTCTAGAAGATTCTAAAAGATTCTTAAAAGCTATAGAAGGTTCTAAAAGACTACTGAAAGTTCTAGTAGTGGCTTAAGTATGTCCGTGACACGTATAAGAGGTCCTATAGAATACCGCCACGTAGTTTTTAAATAGATAGTATAAATAGAAATAAGAATGAAGCCCTTTTCATTCTTATCAACTCCTTTCTTGCTTCTAATCTAATTCAAGAGTCTCATGTATTTTCTAGTCTTTGGCAACAGCCATTTTAGTTTCTTCTTGAATATACATACTTCTTTATTTCTATCTTGTTATTTTCTTTTAACATAATTTTTTACTAATTTATATATTTGTTTTAATTTGTGTCCTTGACATTGGATAAGATTTGTTTAAGATTTGACTAGGATTTGGCTAAGATTTATTTAGGGTTTGATCAAGGTATTTAAGATTTTTTTAAGATTTGACCAAGATATTTAGGATTTATTTAAGATTTGATCAAGGTATTTAGGATTTGTTTAAGATTTTATTAGGGTTGTTTAGGATTTGATTAAGATTTATTTAAAATTTATCAAAGATTGTTAGGATCTGACTAAGATTTTATTAGAATTTTTTTAGGATTTGACTAAGATTTGATTAGGATTTATTTAGTATTTAATTAAAAATATTAGGATTTGACTAAAATTTGATTAGGATTTTTTTAGAATTTGATTAAGATTTGATTATGATTTATTTAGGATTTGACTAGAATTATTAAGATTTGATCATGGATTTGACTCGGATTTGTTTAGGATTTGGTTCGAATTTTGTTAGGATTTAATTAAGGTTTGATCAAGATTTAACTAAGAATAGTTTAGGATTTTATTAGAATTATTAGAATTTGACCTAGGTTTAATTAGGATTAAGATTTGATCTAGATTTGACTAAATTTGTTAAAATTTGATCAATATTTGATTAAGATTTATTTAAGATTTAATTAGGATTTGATTAGAATTTAATCAAAATTTGATCATGATTTGATTAAGATTTATTTAGGATTTGATTAAGATTTATTTAGGATTTGACTAAAATTATTAGACTTTAATAAAGATTTTATTAGAATTTTTTTAAAATTTGATTAGGATTTGTTTAAGATTTGATTAGGATTTGATTAAGATTTGTTTAGAATTTGACTATAATTTGTTTAGAACTTGTTTAAGATTTGACCAGGTTTTAATTAGAGTTCTATAGGATTTTTAGTATATTCTTTTATAATTAATTAAAAAATCTAATTAAACTTTTAATAATTGAAGCATACTTGTTAGTCTTAATTATAAGTTTATAAAATTTTATTAGAGGTGTTAGGACTTATTATTGTTATTTCTTTTTTATCTTCTATAGCTAAGTGCCTAGCATATTTTCAAGCAGGACTTCATGATATACGACAATGCTACATCTTTAACTTATTCCACAAGCTACCAACATGTGCAACACATTATCCTGTAGTATTATAATCATTAGATAAAAAATAAAAAAAAAAAAAAAAATGATTATATTATAGAAGAGTTCAAATAAAAGTATTTTAATAAATTATCTTTAAAATATAAATAATAGATAATGAGATATTAAAAATTAAAAGATGCTAATATTGCCTTTTTTAAAAAGAGCTTCTATTTATTTTGTAAGACCATAAATAAGGCAAAATAAAGTAGATTAGAAAAATAAATGATATAAGCATCTTTAAGAAAAAATTAAAAATAGGTTTTAGCAAAATTTACCTCCAAATTTTAAGAGTTGATATCCAAAGAAGATTAATTATAAACCTGCATTGAAATCAGACCTTGAGACACAAAACCACATGCCTACAATAGATAAAGAATTTTTTGGCAGATTAGAGAATGGAATTTAAAGGCAAACTTGAGAGGATTTGTTTGAATATTGATTTGGAATAATTTGGATAGATATTGATTTTATAAAAGCTTTATAAAGTCAAGGTTGATTTGGGCAGCTCTAAGTTTTGTGAAATAAAAAAAGATTTATATTTTGGAACATTTTGTGAATTTGATTATAGATCTATATGTGAAATTTTATAGATATATGATTGTAATTGTATTAACTTCATGCTATAAGTTTGAATTTTATTTAATGGTTTGATAAAATGTTATTGAAGTTCATGTGGGTTCAGGTCTCAAAAATTAGATTTTGAGGATCAGTGAGGATTTTTAACATATTTAGCAATCTACTAGTTGAATTGAAATAAAAATTATTTATATAAATAGTAGACTTGATTTTCCATCTATGAATGAATTTTCAAAGTAATTGAACATTGTAAAAAGAAGATATTGGCATTGAAAGATTGGCATTAAGGTTGGAGAAGAAAGACAGTCTATACTTGAGGAGATTTTTTTAACTTATCTTCTATTTAATAAATTAGATCTTTTTCAAATTTTTTATATATGTTGCCAATTTAATTATTGAAAGCTTTGCAAAATTTGGGCCAAGATCAATTGTTCAATCATTAGCTGTTGAGGTTTTAATCTGTTGTAGGATTTGTTAGGTTTTGATTAGGATTTGGTTAGAATTTTTTAAGATTTGATTAGAATCTGATTAGGATTTATTAAGGTTTATTTAGGATTTATTTATGATTTAGAATTTTATTAGAATTTTATTAGAATTTGGTTAGGATTTAAGATTTGATTAAGGTTTTATTAAAATTTATCAAGGTTTATTTAGGATTTATTTAGGATTTAGAATTTGATTAAGATTTTATTAAAATTTGATTAGGATTTAGGATTTGATTAGGATTTGATTAAAAATTAATTAATATTTGATTAGAGATTGATTAGGATTTTATTAGGATTTGATTAGGATTTAATTAAAATTTAATTAAGATTTGATTATAATTTTTATTTTTAATATTTTTTAAAGATCTTTTATTATTTTTTATGATTTTTTTAGAAAATCTTTATGATTTTTTTATATTTCTTTATAACTAATTAAAAATATCATTGAACTTCTTTAATGGTTGAGCATATTTATTATTTTTTAATTATAATTTATATATAATTCTATTAGAAGTATTAAGACTTATTGTTACAAATTTTTTTTTATTTTCTATAGCTAGGTGCCCGGTACATTCTCAAGCAAGACTTCATATTATACAACAATATGGCTAACTTATTGGCTAAGTATCTTATCTATTAATCACATATAAATATGAATAAAGATGAAATTACGTTTATAAAGCTTCTAGAAAGCTTTTCTTTGAGATATTATTAAATTAATCTATTTTTATTTATTTTTATCTATCCATATTGATTAGATAATTATTTTAAAAAAAATCTTATGTCCATGACATTATTTCCCTGTTTGAAGATGAGTTTCACAAGAAATGGTGGCTACATATTAAGGAAGTTCAAAATGCTCCAAATTATATTTATCACTTACTCTCATCTTTATTTCCTTCAAAGGTAGTTTATAGGTCCTCTTAGCTATCAATAATATTCTATATCAAGGCAAGAGGATCACCTTGATATTTTATCATTATTGAGGCTTTTATAACTTCCTTCAAATAAAACATTTGAAATGCCATCAAGAGTAGTTCCTACCTTTAAAAATATCACCAAACACTAAGAGTCTCTTATAAGGTTGTGATATCACATATGTTATATCTTGCCATCAATTCAAGGAAGAACATGTCTTTCTTGAAGATATTATTAGGATTTTAGAAATATCTAAAGATTGATAATGAATTGATAGTTGAAATTTGTTATAATAGTTGTTAAAAATATATTATTATTTTATATAAAATTTGAATATTTGTAGATAATCTAATTTGGATAATATGCATTGTTAAAATTCAAGAAAAATCTCTTTAAGGTTAATAAAGGATTTAGTATATTTTGCTATATTTTAGAGATTTTAAAGTATTTAAAGCTTGTATATTTGATATAATTATCTTTTCTACAGACAAATTTACATAAATTTGGAGTTTTTATCAACCTTGATATTTGATTAAAAAATTAGTAACAGCCAAAAGTTTAATATTTTTTATAAATATTTACATCCTAAATTTTTTACATCTCACAAGTTAAATATCAAAATACCATGAAAATTTAGTATATAGCTTCTAAATATAATAATTCATCTTCTTAGAAGTTTTTAAATAGAAATTTTTCTAAAAACTTAAGTTATGGTAGAAATCATCACTATCAACAAAATGGTCTATTTATTGCCTTGGAATTCAATTTATTATCTTTAACTTCTAATATTTCTTTCTTTTAGACTCTAAATCTAATAATTCTTCTATATAAGATGTATATGTTAAAATCACCTCATCAACCGCTTTTGCCAATCTCCAAAAGCTCATATACAACTTCTTGTATCCTCAAAAGAGTGATAATAGGTATGATTTATATACCTTAATTTCAAGTGCTTATTCCCCCATCATAAATATTTCAAATATATTAATTTTTATACCAAAATTGTAGAATAAAAAACAAGCTTTTTAACCCTAGTCTTTGATTTTTGAATGCTCTCTTTGAAGTTACCAAAATCCTTGTTCTTATTGTAGATAGCCTATTTTGCATAACTATCGACCAATAGAGATGAAGATCTTTACACCTTGCTTTCATTTATCCATACCTTACTTTCATCCTTCTAAATAAGCCTCTTATTAGTTTAATTTTTCATTTTTGGACCCTAATCTCCTCTCAAGGCTTCATACTAAATATTTAGGTCCTATATAATTTAAACGCTATAATCAAAATTTGTTTAAAAAAAATAAAATTAAAAATTCTTATATCAATTCTTTTTTAATTTAATCTTATACCAATTCTTTTTTAATTCAAATTATTGTATAACATCTATCCTCTCCAAACCTGCACATCCTCTGATATGTGCCATGTGTTATTTTTCTTCATTTTTTTGAAAGTGCTCTAAATCACTCATATGTTCTTTTACTTTATGTCCTTAGTTTAAGTGTTGAAATAAAATTTCTTCAAGATCTTTTGTCTTAAATCTCCTATCTCTTCTCTTGAAAGTCTTGACCCTCTTTCTAGCTATCGGTATCATATTGTAATACATTTATATGGTGAAAAATATAAACAAGAATGATTTTTACTTAATATTCAATTATCTTGATTCAATAAGAACTTAAGATACTTAAGAAAGATTTTATGAAAGCTTCTTAGATTATTTTTTTATTTTAATAGCTAATAGATAAAAATTAATTATCAAATTTTTCTTCTAGGTTGTAGAAACTCTTTCAATGCTTTTAAAAAGCCATAAGTTAATAAAAATAGAATAAAAGAAATAAATAATTAATATGATTGATACTAGGATTAAGTTGACAATAGGATCAAGCTTAAAAATCCTTAGAATAAGTTGGATTGATATCCGAGGATTGATCGTGTATGAGACAAGGTCGAAATCATACATCTAGCCTTGAAAATGCCCACCAAAGATAAGATACAGGATCATTCAAAGATGAGCAACTAGGGTAGAGAGCTAGCTTCAAGTTTATTTTAGAAGCATTAGATTTGCTTGTATAGGATTTAGAAGGACTTAGTAATTGTTATCTAAAAATTAGGATTTGTATTGAGGATTAAATTTTTATACAATAAAATTAGAACTAGCACTCTTGGCTATTGTGTGCAATTGGAGTGATATCTAATATTGAAAATTTGATAGTATTTGTGTAATTGAGTGTGCTAAGACTAGATAAAAATTTGTAACAATCTAATAATGAAATCAAGATTTATTTGATCTTTAGTACAAGGAGATACCAAAAATTGGTAATTTAGAGTTGTTTAGGAATTCTATAATATCTAAAGATATATTAGTTGAATCAAGGTGAAATTTGGTACAAAGTTAGAAGACTTAAAATTCAAGCTACAAACCAATTTTTAGCTAAAATTAATAGTTGGAGAAGGAGAAATTGCTATTGGGATATCTGCATCAACTTTCAACTTGGCAGCTAAGTGATATTAGTGCAGATTTTTGTTGATTTTTTATAATTTGTAAATTAGGTTGGACTGAAATTTTTTGAGCATACAGCCCAACCTAACTTACAAATTGTGGAAATAAAGATCTTCACTTCTTGCCTTCATTTGTCCATATCTTACTTTCATCCTTCTAAATAAATTTCTTAATAATTTCATTTTTCATCTTTAAATCCTAATCTCCTCTCAAGACTTCATATTAAATATTTAGATCTTATATAATTTAAATATTATAATTAAAATAAATAAATAAATAAAACCAAAATAATTTTTTTTAAACCAATTCTTTTTAATTTAATCTACTAATCATTCTAATATACATGTAGACTTATGAATATATTATATATTTTATTTTATTTTTACATAATATAAGTAATTATAATACAATAATGTAGAATATAAAATGGATCTTTATAAATTTTGATAGATGTAATTGATAAGTAACTAGATTGATTTATTCACAAATTAGAAATAGTCCAAGCCTATGATAATCTAGCTTGTTACAAAGACAAATAGTTTTGATATTATGACAAAGTAATCATTCTTTATTGTCTACGTAAAATTAAGATTATTTCTTATAATAGATATTTGTATTGATTTTTTATCATTTCTGAGCTTTCTATAATTATACCTTTATTGTTGTATGTAACTTTGATAATTGATTTGTCAAATCTTATGCCGCAAGATTATTAGCTTTTGAAAAATCAAAAGTATCAAGTCATCAATGATAACCATACTTAATAAAGAATAAAATTTATTGAGTAGAAAAATGTATCAAATTATTGTAAGTAAATTCTGCCAATGGCAAAAGAATTGTCCAATCATCTTGATGATAGTTGATGGTACAACTTAAATATTGATCCAAAACTTGATTTATTTGTTCCATTTGTCCATTAATTTAAGGATAGAAAATTGAAGATAGTTTTATATCCATCTTTAATACTTTGATAAAGATTCTTTAAAATCTTGATACAAATTACGTCCCTCTATTTGATATAATATCTCTTAATAATCTATGATAGTAATAGATATTATCAAGGAAGAGTTTAGCAATTTTTTACATATGATAAATTTTGTATACAATACAAAATATGCCATCTTAGTGAAATAATCTACAATTACAAATATAAAATTATATGAACTTGAATTTGGAAGATCCATGATAAAATCCATAGAAACAAAAGACCAAAATTGTTATAGTATAGGTAATAGTTAGAAAAGTCCATAAGATTGATGACAAGGAATTTTTGAACTTGAATAAATATTGCACAACTATGCAAACTCTTTAACAACCTTCCACATTTGAGGCTACCAAAAATCTTCAATATTAGCTCCAAAGTCTTGTTATATCCAAAATATCCCACTATAGGGAAGTTGCAACAAGCTTCAAGAACACGTAATCATACTATACCTCCTGGAACATATAAGTGTCCTTCAAAATAAAATAGATTATTTTTAAATTCAAACTTTGAAGTATTATGAGACTTAGATAAATCATTTTTAATATCATGAACAAGAAGATTTGAAGATATACTTGATTGGACTTGCTTCAAAAAAGTTGAATCAATAATCAATATTGATTTCATAGCTTGAAGATGAAATTATTCTAACTTCAATAAGATCGTCTTTTATTGATCAAAAGTTGCATCTCCTTCTTTTGGTACAAAATAAGAACATCTTGTAAGGGGATTGAATAGACCTTATTGTTTCTTTAGCCGATAAATGATAATAAATTTGAATCTTAATAAAAATATATTCCAATAAGTTTGATGACGATTTAACATGCATTGTTATGTTATAAATTAGCTACTATATGAAAATATTCTACATGTATATTTAATATATAAAATATTATATAGCTAAATAAAAGCCATATCAATAGATTTTTATTGATTATAAAATATGATTAGGTTGTTAATTTAAAAAGAATCTATTTAAAAGGGCTATTATTGAAATTTATACAACTTTTTTTTTTTTTTTGATAGTGACTTCTGAGATTGATTTTATATTGATAATAAATTTATATATTTTGAGTCGCCTTTGTTAGATATTGGTGACCCTTGAAATCTTATTTACGTCTTTTATTTGGTGTTTAGAATGCATATTATATAAATCTTATTAAAAAAATGATTAGAAATGAGATTTTTATATAAAATTAATAATTAGGCTATCCATGTGAATAAATGGAGATAGATGATAGAAGTCTCTATTCCTATTGGTCAAAAGACATATCCAATGGACTTCAAGGAGGCTGCTTGAGGCTTCATTAGAGATTAGGGTTTGTTTTTTTGACAAGATTTGAAAATCAAAGGCTAAAGTCAATAATTTTATATTTTTAGATATGATTTTGGTATAAAAATTATGTGATTTGAATTTTTTATGATGGAAATATAGACACTCAAAGTTAAAGTGTCAAAATTGTATCTACTATCACTCTTTTGGATATAACTTGCACATAAAAAAAGCAATAGAAGATTGGCGACTAGGATTAAAAAGAGCACTTTTTTTGCTATAATTTTTATTTATAACTTGAAAAAATTTAAGCTAAAATAAAAGAGATATTAAGAGTTGAATTTAATATTTATAATCTCAAAATAGTAAGTAATCCCATTTAATTATTAGTTATATTTTGAACTATATCTTAGATAATTTGATAATTTTTTAGCTCAAAATTTTCTAAAGTGTGTATTTTTATGTTACAAAATTATATTAAAAAAAAAATTAGCATTAAAATTTTGAATTTTTAAAATATAAAAAAAATAATACTAAGATATCTACAAATTAGGATTTTAAGTAATTTTAAGCAACTTTGAAGCTTTCATAGAAGCATTTGCAAAAGGATTTGGAAAACATGAAAAGGCTTATTAGACAATAGCCAAGATCCAACTATTATAATAAAAGACATGCTTTACATCAGTCTATGTAACCAATTTTAGGCAACTAGTGTACAATATCAATTGAGATGAAGAAATCTTGATGAATCAATTCTATTCAAGATTAAAAGACAATGTGAAGGATTTGCTATTATCACTTTTGGATCCATAATCACTCAATAAAGCCATCAACCAAGCCATGAAATATAATAATTGATTATTTTAATATCGTCAAGATCAACGTTTATAGACTTTAGCAAGATAACATACAATTCAACGCACTCTTATTACATTGTCAAGTAGTTTGAATTCACATTCAAAAATCAAAAGATATACAGTTTGATACAATATGTTTTAAACTTTTTAGTTTATGAAGAAAAAAAAAAAAAAAAAAAAAAAAAAAAAGTGTTAAATAGAAGAAAGTCTATGTTTGTATTGTGGCAAGAAAGGTCACAAAGCTCACAATTGTCTAGAGAAACAAAATCAATACATCACTAAAATCAGGAATACAATCAATCAAAAAAATAAAGATGTTCAATCACAATAAGAACCATGCTGCTAAACAATTCAATATTATAAAATTATTCAAGTTTCTCTCTTTTTACTTAGCTTTCTTATTATTTTATTATTCTTTTGTGTTTTGGCCCTCAAAAGCTTCAAGCAATTGCCTTTTTGGATTCAAAGGCATCTGCTTGTTTCTTAAATGAGACATTTGCTAAATTTCATAAAATTCCTCTAATACAAAAATCTAAATCTATTCATGTAAAAGTAATATATATACAATTTTTATCTTCTAGTAGTATCACCCATGAAAGAATGTCTATAGAAGTGGCATTTAAAGATAATAGCAGCCAAATTATATTTAATGTTATTAAAATTTCTTTAAATCTTGTTATTCTTACACTTTCTTGGTTAAAAAAACATAATCCATGTATAGATTAGAAGTTGTAAAGAATGATATTTCCAATAGAAATTCTTGTGAGAAAACTTTATAAAAAGTCATGAGTTGATAAACCTTTATTTGTTGGAGCAAAGGCCTTTATAAGATTGGCCAAAGAAGATACACCATTTGTTATTTATGTGATTCTAATTAAAGATTATATGATCTCATTGGCAAGTATTCCAAAGTAATACAATAAATTTTAAGACATATTTTTTTAAAAAAATATATTAATATATTATCACAACATCAATTATACAATTGTACCATAGAACTTTAAGAAGAAACACAACTATCTTTTGGCCTAATTTATAATCTTTTTCAAAATAAGATTTTTATATTGAAAGATTATATTGATAAAAACCTTATAAAGAACTTCATCAATTATTCAAAATCTCTAGTAGCTACGCCCATATTCTTTGTGAAGAAAAATAACGGTTTCTTATATATGTGTATTGATTATCAAGGATTGAATAAGATAATGGTGAAGAATCATTATCTGCTATTGTTAATCTCAGGATTTTTGAAATAACTCGGCCAAGCCAAGATCTATACTAAAATAGATCTTTGTGGAGCATACAACTTGATACGGATCAAAAAAAGATAAATAGAAGACCACATTTTGGACAAAGTATGGACATTTTGAATATAATGTCATGTCCTTTGGATTAACAAATATATCTACTGTCTTTCAATATTTAATGAATGACTTCTTTTAAAAATATTTAAACAAGTTTGTGGTGATTTATCTTGATGATAACTTAATCTACTTGAAAAACCTAAAAGAATATGAGAAGCATATAAAGTTAATATTACAAAAGTTACAAGATGTAAGTCTGTATGCCAAGCTAAAGAAATGTGTATTTCATCAATTAAAGATAGAATTTTTGGAATACATTTTATCTATTGAGGATTTGATGATAGATCCTAAGAAGGTACAAGTGGTTATGTAGTGGGCCATTTTAAAGACTGTAAAAGACATACAATGCTTTCTTAGATTTGTCAACTTTTATTAGATCTTTATAAAAAATTATTCTCAAGTTGCCACTCCTCTTATTCGATTGACATACAAAGACAAACTAGAATAGAGGTCTTAAGTAGAGAAGGTATTTTAAGATCTCAAGATAGTATTTATCATAGCTCCAACCTTAGTGCATTCAAACTTTATAAAGATATTATATATAAGAACCAATGTTTTGAATTTTGTACTAGGGGCTATACTTTTACAAATAGGTATAAATAATAAATTCTATCTTATTGTATTTTATTCTTAAAAGTTTTTTTATTGTCAAAATTAATTATAAAATCCAAAATAAAAAACTTCTTGCTATTATGGATTCTCTTTTAAAATAATATTATTTTTTTAAAAGAGCAATGGATCTTGAAATTCTATACATAAATCATAAGAATTTGAAATATTTTATGTCAGTCCAGATTCTTAATCACTATCAAGCTCGATAGAAAATGTCATTATTTCAATTTAATTTTATTATTATTTATTAATTTAAGAAGCAACAAGAATTGTCTGATGTTTTATCAAAAAGATCATATCTTATATCAAGTGCGGGAGATATAACATTTGATCAACAATATGCAACTTTGTTAAAGCCAAAGCAATTTTATTTTTGTGCCACTATTATATCAACATCTATTAATTCTAGTTATATTAATCATGTATATGTTGTAATTACTAATAATGCTTTGATCTTTGATATCAAGCATTACTTTAATAAAAATGTTGACAAATTCAAGTTTGAAGAAGACTTTCTATATTTTGAAGAATGTTTGTATATTCTAGAAGGACTAATATGATTATATATTCTTCAATCTTACCATGACTTTCCAATTGCAAGTCACTTTGAATTTAATAAGACCTTAAAATTTATTTTTCAAGATTTTTGGTGGTCTCAAATATAAAAGGCTGTAAAGGACTTTGTACTCTCTTGTGACATCTGTTCAAGGTCGAAGAATCCTTAACATTGCTCTTATGGATTTTTACAACCCTTACCTATTTTAAGACAACTATGGTCTTCTATCTTAATAGATTTTATTATAGATCTACTGCCATCCAATTCATTGGACAATATCCTTATAGTAGTTGACTCACAAAGATGGCTTATTATATTCTTTGTAAGAAGATTGTTTTTAAAAAAGAAATAGCAAGGCTCTTTCTTGACAATATATATTGATATCATAGCCTACTAGATGATATTGTATGTAATTGAGGATCCCAATTTATATCTAAATTTTAGAGATACTTTTTTGAAATATTAAAGGTGGATATTAAACTTTCTTTGGCTTTCCATCTTCAAACTAACAACCAAACAAAACAAGTTAATCAAGTTTTAGAGTAGTATTTATAATGTAGCATCAACTATCAACAAGATGATTGGATTTTATATCTATCATTAGTAAAATTTATATATAATAATATTATTCATGTTTTAATTTAATAAATACTATTTTATTCTAATTATAAATATCATCCAAAATTTGATCTATAAACTATATCAAAGAACAACAATCTAATAGCTAAAAGATTTGTAAAACATCTATCGCAACACCAAACAATTTTAAAGCTTCAATTGCAAGTAGATCAAGATACTTACAAGATATCTATAGATAAATTCATAAATCAATCACATGCTTTTTGTATTTGAAATAAAATATGGCTTCTTTGATGGAACATCAAGACCAAGCAGCTATATAATAAGTTGGATTATGAAAGGTTAAGACCATTTTCTATCTAGAAATAAATTAATTCAATAGCATATTGCTTAAAACTACCATCTTCTATGAAGGTACATCCAACTTTTCATATCTCTCTTTTGAGGCCTCATAGAAAGTTATATATTCTGAAAAGGATATAATAATTGCCACGTAGTATTGGAATCAAAAATCATAAAGAATATGAGATTGAAAAGGTATTTGATTTACAATGAAGGTGGGATAAATTAGAATATCTTGTTCATGGATGCAACTATAATATTAATGAATGCACATAGAAATTAGCTAAAACTTTTTCTAATACATATCAAAAAATATAAAAATTTCATCAATTCTATTCCCACAAATCCAAATATATTTAATAATAACTTTTTGGTGAAGATTGAATTCAAAAAATACCTATAAGATTAGAAGATTCAAATCAAAGCCTTCATCAGTATGTAGTCATCTGTTCCAAGATAAAATAGAATTATAGAAGCAAGTTAGTTACCATGTCAAACCTTGAAGTGTTGAGAGATCTAATAGAATAAGATTTAGAAGATTCACTTATTACATAAGCTTTGAATGAATTAGTATAATTTTCAAAGCCTTTAATTGAGCAAAGTGAAGACAATACATTTCAACACTAAGTACGATCATAGTTGGAGCTATTAAGAGCAACATCCAACTATATAAGTTTTGATTCCAATATTCAAGCTTTAGTAATATTACTTGAGCTTAGAAAGGTGAATCCTCTTAAGTCTAAGATCTTATTTGGAGGATGTTTTAAAGCTTACAATCAAGATCAGATTCATAAATGGGATGTTTCAACAATGGAAGTATTAGCTCAAGATCATAGGTGACTTCTTCAAGGACTAATAGAACCTATTGTCTAAGAATAGAGATCAAAATACATAGCTTCAATGATGCAGTGTTGTTATATTATAACACAGCTATAAGATGAAAGAGTAAAAGAAGACTTATATTATAGAGAAGCTTAATTGAAGACTAAGTTATAAAATTATCTTAAAAAATATAAGTAAATAAATAAAAAAATAGAGAGGTAATAAAAATATCTAATATTGATACTATTTTTTATTAAAAAAGACATCTATTTATTTTAAAAGGCCATAAATAAGATAATATAAGATAGATCAACAAAAATACTACTATAGACATCTTAAGATCAAAGTAAAGGATGGTTTCAAATAAAAATTATCTAAGAAATTCCTAGATTAATACCCAAAGAGGGCCAATTATGAACCAAGGTTGAAACTAGATCCTAGGATACAAAATTGTGCGCCTATAGCAAATAGAAACTTCTTTGATTGATTGGAGAGTGGAATTTGAGAGAAAACTTTATAAGATTTTATTAAAAAATAATTTTAAGTGATTTGAATAGATATTGATTTTGTACAAGCTTTGCAAAATTAAGGTTGATTTGGATGATTCTAATTTTTGTGAAATGAAAAAAGATTTATAATTTTTAGTACTTAGAAGTTTAATTATAGATCTATAGATAAAATTTTGTGAGTTTGTAATTTTAGTTGTGGTGAATATATGCTATAAGCTTGAGTTTAATCTAATAATTCAATTTAAGATTATTTAAGTGGATTGAGATCTTAGAAATTGGATTTTAAAGATTCGTGAGGATTTCTAAAATATCTAGCCATCTATTAGTTGGATTAAGATAAAAATTATTTGTATGGATGGTAGACTTAATTTTTTTACTTCTATATAAATTTTAGAAGCAATTGAATATTGTAAAAAGAAGATATTGTTGCTAGAAGATTGATATTAAGATTAGAGAAGGAGGCCAACCTATACCTAAGCAAAATTTTGGGCTTATCTTTTATTTGGTAAGTTGAATCTTTTTCAAAAAAATTATATATATTGCCAACTTACTTGTTAAAAGATATGTAAATTTTGAGTTGAAATCAATAATTCAATTATTAGCTATTGAGGTTTTAATCTGCTATAGGATTTTTAAGATTTGATTATGATTCAGCTAGGATTTGTTTTGGATTTAGAATTTGGTTAAGATTTTATTAGGATTTGTTTAGGATTTAGGATTTCATTAAGATTTCATTAGAATTTAGAATTTAATTTAAGATTTCATTAAGATTTGATTTAGGTTTGACTAGGATTTGGTTTAGGATTTGACTAAGATTTGATTTAGGATTTGACTAGGGTTGGTTTAGGATTTAACTAAAGATTGATTAAAATTTGATTTAGGATTTGATTTAAGATTTGACTAAAATTTGATTTAGAATTTGACTTAGAATTTGACTTAGGATTTTAAATTAAGATTTGACTTAGAATTGGACTAAAGTTTGATTTAAGATTTGATTATGATTTAATTAAAGTTGATTAGGATTTAATTGAGATTTGATTAGAATTTAATTAAAATTATATTAAAATTTATTTAAGATTTTATTAAAGTTAAATTAAAATTTATTTATGATTATATTAGAATTATTGGATTTATTAGTTAGTTACAACATATAAGTGTACTTTCTGTAGCCAAGTGCTTGACACATTTTCAAATAAGATGACACATAATACAATAGCATATTCTTAACTTTCTACATATGTATGAAGATTTCTAAAGATATGAGCTCTTCTTGGAATTCATTGCTAGAGAAGGTGGTGATGCTAAAGACATATACTTTGAAAGTTCAAAGTATCTTTTAGAACATTTTAGAGATTTTTTAATTAGTGAAAGTTTCTTAGAAAGCTTCTTAATTGGTGGAAGTAGCTCGAGAAGCTTTATAATTAGTAGAAGAAGTTCAAGAAGCTTCCAAGTTGGTAGAAGAAGCTCGAAAAGCTTTCAAGTTGGTAAAAGCTGCTCAAAGAGCTTCTTAGTTTAATAGAAGCCGCTCATGAAGTTTCCTAGATAGGTATATATATTGGAGTCAAGGCTAAAGAATTCTTCAATCTTAACAATGCATCTCTTAGAGTTCTAGCTCAACTTTTTTTGGCATTGTTTGTATATTCATTTAGATAATTCAAGTCTTTATTGGTTTCTTCTTGAAATTTCTTTCCAATTCAAGTCTCTTGCTTTGTATTTTTATATCCTTGACAAGATTAGAAGTTATAAAGGATTTTAAATAAAAAATATTGATTATTAAATTAATATATAATGGCTATAATTGCTCTTAGTTTATATATTATTATATCATATTTATTATAAAAATATCAAGATTTATTATAGATATAAATTTAGTAATTTAAAATTTTCTCCTTAATATTGATGTGATTAATTAAGATTAATTGGAATAATACTTCTTTGTGTTTGCAATCATAAAGAAGATTGATGGTTTTGAAGATTCTTTTTCTAATCATTAAATAAATGTTTTAAATTAAAATTTAGAATTACATCATAATCTTAAATTTTTACCATGTTATTTTATAATTATTATTAGTAATTACTTAAAAATAAATTTAAAAGAATAATCTTATATGGTTATCTAAAAATATTACTAGAATAATATTTTTTATAATTATTATATACAACTAAATTTAGCTAATAGTATTTTATGAATTTAATTGAAATAATGTAAAATGAAAGCTTAGAAATTAGATATTATGAGCATAAATAGAAAAAAAAATTGAAATATTATTATTTATTTTTTTATTAATATTCATATTTATTGTTGGCTTGTTCTAAAACTTTGGTTGTAGTCTTAGTCTCAACCAAGATAGTAAATTTTACATTTAAGATACTTCAAATAATATCTTCTTTGACAATTCCTTATACAATAAAATACTTTAATATTTTATATATAAATAGATTTCTAACAAATTATATTACTACTACTTCAAATCTCTAAATATAAGATATAATGTCTTCATTAGTTTTTTCTTAAATAAAACTAAACATATCTTTATAATTTCTTCTACTTTAGATAAAAAATTCTCAAAGAAGGCTTTTAATAATAAATTCTATTTTTTGAAGCTATTAGCAAGATATTGATAATACTAATATAAATTTTTATTAATATATTAGAAAAATAAAAAAGCTTATATCTATCATTTATTATAAGATATGTAATTAGTATTTAATAAAAAAAAATTATAAATAGATAGATTGTCATTTTTTATTTTTTAAATTTTTTTAAAAATAAAGTATTGGTGCAATAATTAGTCCTATTGGTACCAAAGTAAATAACCTTCAAAATTAGATTAAATTTGTTTTAGAATTTAAAGAATAAATTATCTTTAAAAGATCTAATTTTTATAAACTTGTATTAATGGATGGATCAACTAAACTCTTGCTTATTTTTATTCCATGCTTTGTCAATAAATTGTAATAATTGATATTTTAAATCTTGCAATTGGCTACTATTAAAAATATGGTTTTCAATTATATCTTGGTTATATTAAATAGATTATGGATTGTCTAATAGTTAGTAGTTATTTTTTTCTTAATTTAATTATAAATTCTAATATAATTCTTAAGATTATTTAATTTTTATATATTTAATAATTATATATATATATATATATATATATATATATATATAATTTCTTACTTAACTAAACTATAGGTATAATTGCAATTAAGATTTTACTTGAATTTAGAAGAATTAATTAATTTATTTTATACTTTAAGATTCCTAAGATTGTAATCTTTTATTCTGAAATCTTGTATTTTGGTCTAATAGTTTTTAATGTTGGTGTTCAATTAATATTTGTAAATTTGATGGATTTATATATTTATACTAACATATATATATATATATATATATATATATATATCAAATAATCATTTTCTATCAAAGTTTTTTTAAAGTTTTGTATATATAATTAATACTATTTAATTCCATCTTAAATATAAAATAATTATTTAATAAAAAAAATAATTCTTTGGTTTCTTCCAATCTCTATTGTTGAATTATATGACAAAAAAATCTAAGTAGAGATAATAAGCAAGTATTTCATATCCTCTGTAAATGTTATATAATATCTGCATATATTAGATTGACCAAATGTAGTGTTTGGCCTTAAAATTCTAAACCCTACTAAGATATATAGATATCTATGTTGAATATTTCTTTTTGATATTTATTTTTAATTATTGCTACTTAAATCATAATTTTAGTTATACATCTTTTATATATTTTTATATTTATTTTTATATTTTATTTTTAAATTTTATTTCTT
The DNA here is from genome assembly GCA_036785485.1 of Physcomitrellopsis africana. NCBI lineage: Eukaryota > Viridiplantae > Streptophyta > Bryopsida > Funariales > Funariaceae > Physcomitrellopsis > Physcomitrellopsis africana. The sequence continues at coordinate 25,691 of JAWRVF010001525.1, read as the reverse complement.
TTCATAGAATTAGATATAATTTTAAAAAAATTAAACATATCTTAATTATAATTAATTTTATATTCTATAATTTTATATTATATATATTAATCAATTCTATTAAGTTTGATTACTTAAAGCTTATATTATTTAAAGATAAGAATTACAAATCTAATGTAGTGTTCTTTTTATTACAACTTCTTATTGTTATTTGAACTTTTAATATGTAGTTCAAAAACTAAGTTTAAAAAATATCTTTTTTTGTATGCCTTTTATCACCATTCCATATTTAACATCTTTTAAGTTTATATACCTTCAAAAATCAAATTAAACTATTCTAAGCAATGCATTTAATAGATTAAAACTATCCTTTTTTTTATCAAATGTATCAAAATCTAAGATGATAAAATCTATTTTACTTAGTTAAATTTTAAAATCAAGTATTTATAAATGTTTAGATGGATTTTTATAAATTTAAAATCTACACTTAATCCTTTTTAAAAAAATTATATATAATTCTAAATTTATAATTTATAATTTATTTATTTATTTATATTTATCTAATTATGAATTAAATTAATATTTAATACTATAAATAATTATTAATTATATTAATAATTAGAGTAAATTAATAATTTAATAATTAAAATCTTAAATTTATATTAGATTATTTAAGATTACATTGTATAATCTAATATAAATTTATATCTTGAATAATCTAATCTCTTCTTTTAATCTATTCTTCTAATTACCATTTATTTAATCAATTTGATCTTTAATATATTTTATCTAATTCTAAAAAAAATTATTTTAAATTTTAGAAATTAAAACTATAATTCTAAGAAAATTTTATCTCTAATGCTAATCTTACTATTAATTTTAAATTTAGAAAATTCTAATTCCAAACCTTTAATAAAATTACTTTTAATTTTTACTTTAAAAGATACAAAGTCCTTATCTGAACCAAATCCTAATTTTACTATAATCTATAAATATTTTATTAAACAAAATCTATACTTAACTCTAATTTTTATTATTTTTTAAAAATAATCATAAATAAATAAATAAATAAATAATATTTATAAGTTAAATCAATCAATTAATTTATATATTTAAAAAAATTAAAATTTACTAGTTATTTATTTAAATCAATATTTACCTACTAGTCTATCAATTTAGAAATTAGGGTTCTATATTATTATATTGTGAAATATTTTGCTATAAATTACAGCTCATAGTTTTTAGCAAAGGAAAGTGAAATTTTAACAAATTCTCTCTTGACTTTACTCTTCTAATTACCATTTATTTAATCAATTTGATCTTTAGTACATTCTATCTAATTCACAAGAGACCAACCTAGGAGAAATATATTACAACATTCAACTTCTACAATATATGCCAATATGTAGATTCAATTCTAAATTCTACATATATGCCAATATGTAGATTCAATTCTAAATTCTACATATATGCCAATATGTAGATTCAATTCTTTGGAATCCATTCTAAAGAAACTAAAATGACTATATAGGAGAAAGTTGGCTTTAAGATGATTCTATATGTGTAAGTCTACACCTATAATCATTATTTTCACTGAATAGAAAATCTTAGAACGTTTTATTCACTGAATTCCATTCCATTCCAAAAAAAAAAAAAAAAAAAAAAACTGGAACGTTTTGTTTTTGTTTGCAATTTAGACATGCAGCAAAAATAGGCATTGGTGCAGACGTGTTTTCATCCATATCCTTGTGCATAGCAGGGACATTTTGTAATTTTGAAAGATCCATGTCCAAATTATATCATGTGTTTCCATGGTCTTGTGAATCTCGTCACAACCACAACCTCTGTCGTTGCGACTGGAGGTTCGTATCCGATGCATTGCCTGCTTTCACCTCCCTATTAGTTACGCTTGCGGCTGTCTGTTCCACCGTTGTTGCACCACATCCAGGATCGTGTGCTATTGCCTCGCTCCTTGACGATCAGCAATTGCTTTCACGCATAAACAGGACCCCCTGCCTTGCACGTATGCCCTCCATGCACATAGGAGCATCAATTTTGACGGTGTCCCTGCTTTAAACATTCTGGCACAGATTCGGAGCGTGGAATCTGTAGGCCAGTGCCTTGCCTTCGCCGAGTGGCGCAGGTATCTGCACATGCTCTTCTTTCTAATTGTACATCCAATTTTTGACCTCGCTGAGCTCCTTTTCCTATTCTTTTTTAATCACCACCTTCAGTGGCGGCGATCGTTTCCGCTTGATTTCAGAGAAGCAGAGAAAAAGTATGATGCGAGAACTAAAACTCTGCTTCGGAGAGACAATTTTTCTCAGTGAAATGGTAGTGTGGTGCAAGTATGCATGCCATCCAGAGTTGGAGGGGAAGTAAAAAGCATGACACAAGAGTATCATGCTTAGGGGTAGGGCTAGTAACGGTCCGTTGACGGACCAAGAGATCAGGACAAGTGGTACCCCTAAGAACAACTTCACCATAACGTATACAAGGTGCATCCACCAGTACCAAACAAAGCAAAAGGTCAATTCCTCTAAGAAACGCAGTGGTGCCAAACGACGCACATGAAATCTGAGACCAAAACAGATGAGGATCTGCGAGATGCAGGATGTTGATTTCACAAAACGGATCGAGACACAACGCATGGAAATCGAGGTTTCTCGAGGTGCCTGGAGACTAGAGTACGAGAACTACAGACTTCAAGAATGAGCGTCCATGAGGGGGAGTGCAAAAAGGAAGTGTGAGATCCCGCGATACAGTTCTGAATCGGAAATAGTCCAAAGAGTATTTGGTTAGTACTTTCACTACTAATGCAATACATTCAATCGAATGAATGTGTAAACAAAACATCGCCGTAATGTTTTTAATTATAACCGTGTTTTGCATTAAGATGAATTCCCAATAGGTTACTATTATTTCATAACAAATAAAATAAAAAACAAGAAAATTAAATTTAAACTTTGTATATTTCTATTAAAAAACATTAATTAGTTCCATTATTAAAATTAAGTTGGTTGTAGAAAGAGTTCTTTATAAACCAAAGTATGTTACTGTTTTTATATTGAACTATTTTTTATTCATATTTTAAAAATTTTATAAGATTAATTTATTTTAAAATTAATAAAAAAATAAAAAAATATATATTATTTAAGAATTAAGTATATTGAAATAATTATATCAAACACAGATTCTAATACATTTTTATCTTAGGTTGTTATTTCTAATTTATGAGCTTTTTTTATGTATATATATATATATATATATATATATATATAAATAACTTTTTTTATTTTATTTTATTTAAAAAAAAAAAAAAATCTTCTGAAAGTTCCTACACAAGATTCTTTTATTAATCTTATATATTTCAAATTATGTCTACCAAAAATAATTGGTATATATAATATTGTATTAACAAAAAAATATACTTTAACATATATAAATATATATATATATATATATATATATAATCTCTATTTTTTTTGGAAGAAATGGATTATCCTATTTTTATTTTATTTTCATTTTTATGTTAACACAAAATTATCTTGGTTTATTATGGCCAAAATATTTAAAGAGATTATAAAGGCTTTTGATAGTTTACAAGCAATAATAATTAAAAAAGCATATACACACACACACATATATATATATATATATATATATTTAAATTAGTATTTATTGTTTATTTAGGATAAATCTATAAAGATATTTTTAATAAGTAATAATATCAATTTTAAAATTAATGTGTATATATATAAATTAAAACTAAATTACTTTTTGTATGATCAAATATCAAATAGATTTAATGAGAAAATAATTAAAAATAAATAAATAAGATAAATGATTTATTTAAAAATAAATAACAAGTTTTAAGCTTGTATCTTTTGAGCTATTTCAATTTATTTATCCAAATATAGTTTGAAGATATTATTTTTATTATTAATTTAGCTTATAAAATATTTTAAAAAATAATACAAAACTTTTAGAAATTTTAAAGTATTGAATATAGACTTTGAGATAAATTTTCAATATACTTTTTTAAAAAAAATAAAGTCTTTTTTTAAATATTTACAAGAAAAAAAATTTGTATTCTAGCATATATTGTTAGATATTTGCAATGTATATATATATATATATATATATATATATAAATAATTGGTTGGAATTTTTATAAATATATTATTAGTTAAAATTAATATTTAATTAAACATAATATAAGAAAGATGCTTCTCCTAATGCCAAACAATAATAGATTAAGTGGATATATTACATATACTCATTAAATATTTTAAAGGTAGAATAGAGAAAAAAACAAACAAATAAATAGTTTAGAAAGAATGATACAAATAATATTACAAAATCATTAATATCTAATAACACAAGTAATTACCTACAAGTTCAAGGTGTTAAAATAAAATTTGATGTATCTTAATTTATATAACTAATAAAAAAAAATTATAAATCAGATTATTAATTTTAAAATATAAAATAAAATCACATACATTAACTAAATGTTCTAACATGTAGAATTTTAGAATATAAATTATACCAAAAAAATGGTGGCAATACTTTCTTTAAAATAATTTAAATAAAATAAAATTTAAAAATAAAATTTGTTGAAGCATAAAAATAAAAAAGAAAGAAAGAAAGAAAGAAAGAAAGAAAGAAAGAAAAAAAGAAAGAAAGAGATTTATATATATATATATATATATATATATATATATATATATAGAATTTAATGAATCCAAAGAAGCTAAAAAATATATAATATTTATAAATTATAGTATTTTATTAAATACTTAATTTAAAAAATTGATATAAATTTACTTACTCAATATAACAAGCATAAAATCTTTTTATATTTTCATATATAATAAATTAATCTTTTGAGATTTTAGCATACATTAGTAGAAAAGTTCACAATTCTATATAGAAATAATAAAAAACCATGGAGCTAAAGGAACAAAAAAAAAAATTAGAAAATAAGAGATAAAAATTATATGAAATAAGTTAATCTTATTTAATTTAGTATACTTTTATTTCTTTGAAGAGTAAAATTATGAATAAAAATGTATGATTATTAATAATACTTTATATAAAAGATAAAAAAAAATCTACTATTATTCTATAAATCTCCTTATGTTAATATTTTTCTAAAATAATGACAACTTTATCTTCTTTTTGTAGAATTTTGGGCATTTATTTTTTAAAAATTAATAGAAAAAACTTCTAAGGAATATTATTTTAAATAAATAAAAAATCAATAGAAGGTCCAAAAATTAAAAATTAAATAATTAAAACTTTAATAAATAATTAAAAAATAAGATAATAGAAAATTGACATAAATACCACTTTAAAATATAATTTATTATGGAGATAGGAAGAAAATGGAGCATAGTATTTAGAAGTATTTATTGATGGTATTAAAAGTTGGCCTACAAGTAATGAATCCTATCCAAAAAAAATTCTAAGATTATTTTCTCTTAGTTATAATAAAAAAATAAATAAAAATAAAAAATATTTCAAAATAAAATATAACTAAAATAAGAGTATCTTTTTAATTAATTAAATCATCTTTACTTCAATAGAATCTTAAATTATGTAAGGTTAGTTATGCTATATTATACTTATTTTGTGCACATATATATATATATATATCTTCTTTTATTTTTTTTACTATTCTATGATTTTTTGCTCTATTATTCCTTAATTTCTTTCAATCTACTTTTTATCTCTAATACTTTGATCTATTATTCCACAACTTCATTTGATCTACTCTTTATGTATAATCCACTACTCTACTCCTCTAAAACCTCTAACTAGTCCTTCTTTTATATCCTCTATAGCCTTAACCAATCTACTTTCTTTTTATAATCCTTCACATCTCCTTATAAATTGTTCTTTCTTTGGGGTTTTTAGTTTTCATCTTCTACAACCTCCTCCATTGTGTTCTTTCTTTGTAATATTTTGCTTTGGCCTTCTACACCTTCTACCAATTTGATCATTCTCTTTAATCTTCCACTCTACTCTTCTTCAACTTCTTCTAATTACTCTTCTTCTTTAATCTTCTACTCTATTCTTCTACACTTTCTTCTTATCTATTCATTTGCTAAGCTTTATTTTTTTCCTTTTTGTCAACTCGTCTATTCTACTTGATTTTGACATATTCTTTTTTTTAATCCTTTTCACACTTGATTTTATTTTATTTTATTAATTTATTTATTTTATTCTTATTTATGCATAATATCTTCTATGAATTATTTTTATGCTTAATTTCACTTAATTTATTCTATATGTTTGTACTATAAATAATAATATTTTACTTTTAAAGATAAAAAATAAGAATAACAATATGATTGCATCATACTACTTTCATCTTATTTTGGTTGTTGCAATATGTTTATTTTATTTTTGTAATGGTTGCTTCAATTTTAATTTTTTATTTTAATTTTTTTTTAATATGCATCTTCTGGTGGTTGCCTCTGTTATATGCAAAGCTCCTTGAAAAATCTTATAAGTCATATCATCTAAGAAAATACTTGTGTTTTTGGCTTCAACCTACACCATATATGTTGTATTGTTGTCTAACCTATTATTTCTAATATTAATTCTAAATTATGTAATGAAGATAATTTAGCCTACTTACCAACTTATATATCATTCTTTAAACGATAAATTTAGAATAAAGAATTTTAAATTTTTTAGTGATTATTTATGGAATTTAGTGCTATTATCTTTTATACTCTTTTAAAGGTTTTAAATAAGGACTAATTTTTTTAGATAATTTTGTTTGTAATTGCTTGCATAATTTTAGATTTTAAATTATATATGATGCATTAATTGCAAATATAAGAATTATATAGCTATTATAATACTATTATATGTATTTTTCATATTATGATCAATCTTTATTTATTACAGCTATCAAACAAGCTAAGATTGAAAGTCAAGGATTTTAAGTTCTTTAAAGTTATAAATGGCTATATTACTTAAGTAACGTCTCAAATCTTTTTTTTATAAAAATCACAATTATTTATAATACAATCTTTACAAATAAGGCTTAGTATTTAAAATAAAATTTATTTTTTTAATAAAAAAGATAAAATATTTCCAATGTAGTATTTGAAATACATAAGTAAATAATAATTTTTAATATTAGTAGAAAAAAATAGACATTGATTCTTCATTACATCCTCTTGTTTGATAGTTTTGCAATAATTGTACACTAATAACCTTGTTTATATTCTAGCTAGTGTAAAAATATGCAAGAAACTCCATAAGAAGCAAGTCAAATATAATAATAGATTTTTAATATTTAACACTTTTGAAAAATATTTATAAGATATTATTACTACTAAAATGCTAAATTATATTATTTTATATTTTATGCATGCCAAAATTGTGATCTGATTTCTTCTTAAAAAATAATGTTAATTAAGATTTAAAATAATTTTATAATATCTAATATTAAAAATAATAATGTTAATAATATTTTTTAATTTCTACATCTTAGAAGAATGTTATTACTATTAAATACACCTACAACCACACAACCATTATTTAGTTCACTTTCAGTTTATTGCATATGTTATTTTTTATTAGATTAAAATTTCTAATTTCTAATTTTAAATAGTTAAATAATATATATTTTTTAAGTGGTAAAATTTTGAGGATTGTTATTGACTTATTTTGAAGTACGTTTTTAATAGGCATACATGCATAAATATTTTTGGAAGTGCTCTCTTTCTTATTAGAAATAAGAAACATGTTTGCCATATAATTTTACATAAATATTAAAATATATAAGTTTGTTCAATGCAATAAGTAAGAAATTGTTCAATTTGACAAAACTTGATTATAACTAGTAATATTATTTGATCAATATAATAATAATAATAATAATAATAATAAGAATAAATTGAGTTAAAAAAAATTTATTTTTTTATTTTATTTTTTCTATGCATTACAATTATAAAAGATGTTAATATAATAATGCAAGGAATTTATGTGAAAATTATAGACTATAAATAATGAATATCTTGTACTTGTAGTTTTATACTAAATACTTACAACTTTGCATTTAAAGATTTTATATATATAATATATTCTAAAAATAATAGAAATATTTTATACTTTTTTTTCTTTTATTTATTTAATATTATATTATTTATAACCATAAATTTTTTATTGATATATTATAAGTTGTTATATCTTATCAATTTTTTGTGTATAATTGAAATATTTATATATACTAATAGATGTATATGCTTATAAGATAAATATTCTTTAAATACTTTAAAAAATAATAATTAACTATGTCTTAATTTTATAAAATAAATATAAATATTTTATAAAATTGTTGCCATGTTTCAATAAATAAGTATTTTTATATTCACTTATATTCAATAGTATATACTATTGAATATAAGTATGTACTATTAAAAATAAAGACATCTTACAATATAACTTGTGCCTTTTTGACCCACCATTATTTCTTCCATTAAATATTCTTTACAAATTATGTTCTAACTTCTTCTTTATCCCTTAACAAATATTAACTTCATAATTCTCTAATAACTTTCTACTCTCACGTTTTCTTTATCTCACTATCATACATTGTTGTTTTAGTGTCAAATCCCTTTTCATGTAAACAAACATTGCTTACAATCTACATCCATGTAATTCCAAGATGACACAGAATCTTTCCTACCTACCCACACGGTGTTCGACGGCTACCAAACCTACTTCCCAAGTCGGCATGTCGAAAATATTCCAAGAATCCACGCGACGAATTCGACGGCGAACATTCATACGACAGCGCGTATGGGTCAATGCCAGGCTGGGCCATTCAATGTCCCTACGGATAATATCTTCCCCGGCAACGGGTCCACAATGCACCTGGACGGAGTTGCGACTGACGGGCATCCCTCCTGCTCCACGACCGACTTACCTCCCCCGGTTAACGCTTCCTTGCCTCAAAATTCTGCGACACAATAGAAACGTTCCCACTATAGTCCAAACGCCTGCACGGATCCTACAGCCGTGAATCGTCCTGGACCGTACATTATTCCACTTCCGTTCCGGGAAAGGTTCCAGTGGATGGTGGTGGTAAGTACGGGTGAAGCAGGCGCCGCCTGGTGCTTCACTGAAGGCTCACGCTGCTCCGAGGGGTGGAATCTGCACGCGTTTGCATGGACGTGGAAGACCTAGCCATCACTTCCACGTCATTAACCCTGATTCATTCAGATCATAATCCTACACAAAGTTTCACATTTATGCATTCTAAGAATCTTACGTTTTTTGCGAGAGAATAAGAGAGAGACAAAGTGATGCGAAACTCCATCTCATGAAGTTCAAACGTCGAAGTCTGGAAGCAGAGTTGACTTTAGACATGAAATGTAAAAATGTGGTACACATTCATTTGTGATGTAAGTGACTGGTTTATAATGGTTTAACAGCGTGAATAATAAGAGTCACAAGATTGTAAAGAATAATTCTGTTCAATGGCGTCAGTTGTGTGAATCTTCGGTTTCGAAGATTCAGAAGACATGAAATTAGATACCTTCGATGTGCACACACATGTCCCGATGGATTATGACGTGGCTATGAGTGCGTGCATTCAGGTGGATTTGCGGTGGGGACTGTTTGGTGGTAGGCAGTGTGAGCACCTCTTGACAAGGGAAAAAGTCTTGGCTGGCAAGTGATACTCAAAGGTCGCGCATCTGCGATGGCCACCTGCCCCAGCGGTCTGTAACCCTTCAGAACTAACAAGACAAAAGACGGAAAATTCGTCCCCAATGAGTCAGTTGCACGTGGTTGGTCATCTTTATCACATGTGATTTGCTTCTAATGCCGCCTCCCACGAAGTCATTGTACCATTGCAGTACTTGTTGATGGCGATCCTGTGCTGCGTTGACAGTTGAGTAACGCCTTTGGTGTTATCGGTTGTTTTGACATCGAGGTGGCGACTGGGGAAGGGAAGGCCGTGTCCGAAGTTGCAAAGTTGATGGAGGGCTCGGGGGACAAGCGACATGAGAATTTGAACGAGAGGAACAACTGGCATGCGCAGTCTGTGGAAGACGTGAGCAAGGCGTTGGGGACGAATCCTAACCTCGGCTTGTCGGATGGACGGAGTGCAGAGCTGCTGAAGCAGCACGGTTACAACGAGCTGAAGGGTCAGGGTGGGGTGAACCCATGGAAGATCTTGCTGCGGCAGGTCTCAAATGGCCTGACGGCTGTGCTTGTCGTCGCTATGGTTGTCTCCTTTGCAGTGAGGGATTACGCCGAGGCGGGGGTTCTGGTGATTGTGATTGCGTTCAATACAATCGTGGGGTTCGTTCAAGAATACCGCGCCGAGAAGACCATGGATGCGTTGCGGAAAATGGCGTCACCCTCGGCGAAGCTGATTCGAGACGGAAGCCATCACCGAATCACGAGCAGGGATGTGGTGCCCGGGGACTTGTTGACGTTCGAGGTCGGGGATGTTGTACCTGCCGACTGTCGTCTGATTGAGGTTCTGAACCTGGAAGTCGACGAGGCGTTGCTTACAGGAGAGGCTGTGCCATCTCTGAAGACTGTGCAGCCGATCGGGGAGAGGGGTGTCTCGATTGGGGACCGCACCAACATGGCTTACTCAAGTACCACGGTGGTGAAGGGGAGAGGGAAGGCGATTGTGGTGAGCACAGGGATGTCTACCGAGATTGGAAAGATTTCCAAGGCCATCAACGAGACGAAGACGCAGTCCACTCCCATGCAGAAAAAGCTTAATCTGATGGCCTACGTGCTCCTCACATTTGCGCTGCTGCTTGCGCTGATTGTGTTCGCTGTGAACAAGTTTAACTTCAACACTGAGGTCGTGATTTACGCCATCGCACTCTCTATTGCTATCATTCCTGAGGGGCTGATTGCAGTCATCACGATTGTACAAGCGCTAGGCGTGCGGCGTATGGCCAAGCAGCATGCATTGGTGCGGAAACTGGTGGCGTTGGAATCGCTTCAAGCGGTGACCAATATCTGCTCGGATAAAACTGGCACGCTGACGGAGGGAAAGATGGTGGTGACGAACGTTTGGCTGCCAGGACTTGAGTCTGAGTACATTGTTGCCGGGCAAGGGTACGAGACTGTGGGCGACTTGTCCACTTCGGCGGGTGTCGCTGTAGCTAGATCAGCGGCGCTGGAGGACGTGAATTATCGATTGCTGGTGGAGTGCTGTGCCTTGTGCAACACGGCGAATATCGTCGAGGCATCTGAGGGTAAAGTGTGGGGAGATCCCACTGAGATCGCCCTCCAAGTGTTCGCATATAAAATGGAGATGGGGAAGCCCATTCTGCGTAAACACAAGGAACCTGTTGAGGAATTCCCTTTCAGCTCCGACGCGAAGCGGATGAGCATGGTATGCCAGACTGAGTCGGGAAACACCTTAGAGATTTTCACGAAGGGTTCCGAAGCTGTGCTTAGAATTTGCGACAACGTGATGGATAGGACTGGAGACGTACGGAGCATCTCTGGGGACGAGGGGTTCTTGAAGCTTGTCTCAACGCAACAAGAAGAGATGGCAAAGCAAGGTTTAAGGGTTCTAGTGCTCGCATACCGGAAAGTAACGGAGAGATTCATCGGCAAGCCCCTCTCAAAGTGGGAGCGTGACGAAGCTGAGAAAAGCTTGACATTTCTTGGTTTGGTTGGAATCAGAGACACTCCTCGGGTCGAGTCTGAGCAATCTGTGCGCAATTGTCACCGCGCCGGTATTACAGTTCACATGCTCACCGGAGACCATAAAGCCACCGCTATGTCGATTGCAGAGGAAGTGGGAATCATAGAGGCACCACATTGCTCTAAGAAAGCGAATGGTAATGAGATCGTCCCCTTGTCAACATCTGTCATGACCGCGACAGAATTTGACCAACTGACTGATGAGCAAGTGGATGCTCTGGTCGATCTCCCTCTTGTGATTGCGCGGTGCACGCCCTCAACGAAGGTGAGAATGATCGACGCGCTCCACCGCAGAAAGAAATTCGTGGCCATGACCGGCGATGGGGTGAACGACGCGCCCAGTTTGAAGAAGTCCGATGTGGGAATCGCCATGGGCGCAGGTAGCGATGTGGCCAAGACAAGCAGTGACATCGTGCTCACAGACAACAACTTCGCAACCATAGTACACGCCATCGGCGAAGGACGGAGGATTTTCTCCAACATCAAGAAGTTCGTGTTGCATTTGCTGAGCACTAACGTCGGACAAGTGATTGTGCTACTGATAGGTTTGGCTTTCAAGGATCGGACGGGCACTTCCGTCTTTCCACTATCCCCAGTGCAGATTCTCTTTCTGAATCTCGTCACGGGAACACCGCCTGCCATGGCTCTGGGAATTGAGCCATCCTCCTCTTCCGTGATGAAAGTCCCTCCCCACGTCAAAGGACTTTTCACCGTGGAGCTCATCATGGACATCTTCATTTTCGGCACCTTCATAGGCATCCTCGCCCTGGCATCATGGGTGCTCGTCATCTACCCCTTCGGAAACTCCGATCTCGCCACTCTCTGCAACACAACCGCCAACTTACAAGAATGCTCAACAATCTTCCGCGCCAGGTCCACAGTTCAACTGTCCTTCACGTGGATGATCCTCTTCCACGCTTACAACTGCCGCCACCTCCGTGCCAGTTTGCTCACTTCTGAGGGAGGCGGCGCCTCGCGCTTCTTCTCCAACAAAGTCTTGGTTGCGAGTGTGTTCATCGGCGCTCTTCTGCCCATCCCCACCATCTACATCGGCACGCTCAACACGGAAGTCTTCAAGCAGGAAGGCATTACCTGGGAGTGGATCATCGTGATTGTCTCGGTATTCGTCTTCTTCTTGCTGTCGGAGTTTTATAAGCTGCTCAAGCGTCGCTTTATCAAAACTCCCTACAACATGTGATCTATCACCTCCACTCTCATGTTGTTGCAAGATCAACATCCATGTTGTTTCATGAGCCACCACCACTTTATTTCTATCCTTGAACTGCCACTTGTACACCCACCAGTTCAGGTGGCATTCATTCGATGACTGTACATAGAATTAGATGAGCTGAGGAATACTTCTTAGGGTGCGGCAGCGTTGGAAGCTGGGTGACTGAACTTATTGCTCTCAGGAATGAAGGGTCTACAGCACCTAGCTGCTGTGCAATCCATAGCTTTGTTGCATCCACTCTATTGGCTGCGCCCATACCGTTTGCTGTACATCAGAATTTTGCATCTACCCCGCACTTTGTTGGAGAATAAAGCTCAATTTTTGTTGTGAAAATATTGTTGTAAGTTGTCAAATAGTGTATTCAATAAAGAATGTAGGCTTCCTAGCGGACTCTCAATTCTGTTTGTATAATATTCTTACTAATTATTTTGTTTTGTCAAAAAATTATAAATATTTAGATGTGGTTTTGAATAACATAATATCATTTTTCAAATTTTTGAATATTTTTTGTTTGATTTATTGATCTTTTTAAAAAAACAATGTTTTTGTTGATTTAAAAATTGATAGTTTACAACTGAATGTGAATCTTCTTTCTGCCACAATTTATTTTTAGTTAATAAAAATCTTCCAACCATAAAATAATCATAATTCTATTTCCAAATTTATATTATATTTATTATAGAACAAAATGTGTTTATTATTCAATGAATTAGGTACTATAATATATTATTTTTTAAATATATATAAATATAAGCATTCATTAGAAATCTGAATACCAAATATATATCAAATCTTTAAAAATGTATGAATTTCATAGTACTTAATGGTATTGAGTAAATAAAGAATATATTATCATAATTGTTCATTTGAGTCTTTAAATGAGCTAAGGAAGTTATTGATAAAGTAGCTAGTATTGGGCCTAGATTTGTAGTGTTACAATTTTTACTAATTCTATAATCAAAATTTATCAATTTTCATGTGCTACCAATCCTATCTATGCTATGCATGTACAAAATCAATGTCAAATTCCATTATTTATCATCTAATATACTCTAAAGTATTATTCTTCAATGTTTTTAAGTAGATTATTCATGGCTAAGTATTGAATGCTTATTTTGTCTAAAATTTTATAGTAATAATATTTTATTTTATGAAAATTAAACTTAGTGATATCACTATTTGTTTCTTTAAAAAGTTTGTATAGTACCAAAAGTACATGATAAACTTTAATATAATCCCTAAAATTTATAAAGTCTTGATATGGATCTTTATATATATATATATATATATATATATATATATTCATACATACATACATATTTTTTACATTCTTTGAATACAAAATTGCTAATAACAGCCACATTTGGAGGTGAGAATTGTCAAGGATATGCTTGTTAGAATCTTCTAGAATATTTTAGAAGTTACTTAGAACTTTTTAGAACCTTCCAAAACCTTCTAGTGTCAAGGACATGCTTATTAGAACCTTCTAGTGTCAAGAACATGCTTATTAGAACCTTCTAGAACGTTCTAGAAGGTACTTAGAATTCTCTAGAACCTTCCAAAATCTTCTAACATCTTCCTAGTTGATAGAAGTTACTTGAGAAGCTTCCTAGTTGGTGGAAGCTGCTTGAGAAGCTTCCTAATCGCTGAAAGTTGATCAAAAAGCTTCCTGAATAGGTGTATATATTGGAATCGAGGCTGAAGATTTCTTTAGTCTCGACAACACATCTCTTGGAATTCTAGCTCACATCTCTGATGTTATTTTTGTACTCATCTGATTAACCTAATTCTTGTCAATTCTTCTTGAACTTCTTGTTTAGACTTTTAGTCTATATTCTGCATCCGTCACAATTTGTCGAGACTACCCTTCTATCAATATCAAAGCTTAGTTCTTTGAGGCAGAGAATAGACTACCCCTCTCTTTGGAGATACTTGAGCGTTCTAAGGATTGTAGATTATCCTCCCTTCAACCAATATTAATTCTTTCTTTTTTACTTAGCATGGCTCGTAGACAAGATATTAATATGGTAGAATCTTCGAAGTCAAAGTTAGATGTGATCATCAATGCCGTTAACGCTCTAGCGGTTAGAACCGCTGAAATTGAAGAAAATTTTGCTAAGCTCCCTAGAGCTACAAAAGTGGGAGTGGCTCAAACTATAGTACAACCACCTCTAGCTAGTGAAATATTGCCATCTATATCTCAACGTGCGAATTTGATTACACCGCAGTACAAAGAGCCTCGAGTCAATCTCCTAGAGAAGTTTGATGGTACCCGATTAAAATTTTGTGGTTTTGTAAATCAAGTTTGATTGGTAACATTCTTGCAATTGGAACGCTATTCAATCGAGGAGTCGCGAATTGGATTAGTGGAGACATTGCTTACTGGATAAGCTTTGTCTTGGTTTGCCTCCTTATTTGAAAAAAGGTCTTCTATCTTGAATAATTTTGAGACCTTTTTAAAAGCATTCGAGGAGGCATTTGGAAAGCATGATAAGGCTTAGTAGACAACCATCAAGATTCATTCTCTGCGTCAAAGATTACGCTCTATATCTATTTACGCATTGGACTTCAGACAACTTGCTTGTGATATCAACTAGGGAGAAGAAGTGCTAGTGAGTCAATTAGGGACTGAGAGATAATATGAAAGATTTATTGTTATCTCTATCCAACCTTCAAATATTTAACAAAACAATCAACAAAGCGTTAAAGTGTGACAATCGGCTTTTTCAACGACGTCAAGATCATTATTCTTGAGCTACATGGTATCCACGAGGAAACCAATTCTACTCGGCTGCTCCTATCAAGAAAGTGGAAGCTCAATCTAAAATAGACTTCATGCAAATCAATACGGTACATTTCAAGCCCCTCACAGTTGAAAAAAAAAAGTGATGATTTGAGCAAATCTTGTACTTTTATTATGAAAAAGTAGGCCATAAAGCCGGAAATTGTCCTAGAAAATAGAAGCCTCGAACAACAAGTTTCAGGAAAACAAGCGTGCAGGAAAACAAAGACACCCAACTACAATAGGGACTGTGCGGCTGCACATCTCAATACCCCAAATTAATCAAGGTCCTTTTTTCTCAACTCAACCTTCTCATTGCTTTACGATACTTTTATTTCTTGATATTCAAAAACTGCAAACTGATGCTCTACTAGACTTAGGAGCATCTGCTTCTTTTTTAGATGAAGAGTTTGCAAAGCTTCACAAATTTTCTCTTGTGAAGAAACCAAAGTTTGTCCATGTAGAAGTCATAGATGGCCAATCTTTGTCTTCTGGCAATGTTACTCATGAAACTAAACCATTGAAGATACGTCTTGAAAATCATGAAAGTAGCATTGTGTTTAATATTATTAAGATCCCTTCATGTCCAGTCATTTTGGGACTATCTTGGCTTGATAAATAACCCATTGATAGATTAGAGGTTGCAAAAAGTGACATTTCCAACAAAATCTTTAAAGGTGGAACTTGCCAAGATAATGTCTAGAAACAAATCCTTGTTCATAGGTATGAGGGCCTTCATAAAGAAAGCCAAGCATAATATACATCTTGTCATCTTTGCAACTCCAGCTCGAGAAGATGCAATTCTGACTTTGATTATTCCCGAGCAGTATGAAGAATTCAAAGATGTCTTTGAGAAGAAGAATGCTGACATGCTACCAGAGCATTGATCGTATGATTGTGCTATAGATCTCCAAGAGCAAACACAACCACCATTTGGCCCAATCTACAATTTATCACTAGACAAGCTCTCAACATTAAAAGATTACATTGAAGAGAATCTTGTGAAGAACTTCATTTGGCATTCTAAATCTCCAACAAGTATACCTATCCTCTTTGTGAAGAAGAAAGATGTCTCATTATAAATGTGCGTGGATTATCAAGGCTTAAACAAGATCACCGTGAAGAATCAATATCCATTATCACTAATATCCAAACTTTTGGAGCAACTTGGTGAAGCCAAAATATATATTAAGATAGATCTTTGTAGAGCTTACAATCTTGTATGAGTAAAGGCAGGAGATGAATAGAAGACAGTGTTTCGGATGAGGTATGGACATTTTGAATATAATATCATGCCTTTTGGATTGACCAATGCACCAGCTATATTTCAACATTTGATGAATGATGTTTTTCGAGAGTATTTGGACAAATTTATTATTTGTTACCTCGATGACATTTTAATCTATTCCAAGAATATTCAAGAATATGAGGGTCATGTAAAGTTGGTGTTACAAAAACTTCGGGATGCGGGATTATACGCCAAATTAGAGAAATGCGTATTCCATCAATCGAAGGTGGAATTTCTTGGTTATATTATTTTGGACGAAGGATTGTTGATGGATCAGAAGAAGATTCAAGCAATAACAGATTGGGCAATATCAAAGACGGTATGAGACATACAATATTTTCTTGGATTTACCAACTTCTATTGCATTTTCATCTAAAACTATTCACAAATCGCAGCTCCATTAACGTGGTTGACATCAAAAGACAAGCTTGAGTAGAACCTGAGCACAAGAGGCTTTTTAAGAGTTAAAGTTGGTATTTACAATAGCTCCTATCTTGGTACATCTTGACTTTATAAAGGCCTTCTATTTGGAAACAAATGCTTTTGACTTTGTACTAAAAGGTGTATTATCACAGATGGAGAAGGATGATAAACTTCACCTGGTTGCGTTCTACTCAAAGAAGTTTTCGGCAGCAAAAATCAACTATAAAATGCACGATAAGGAATTGCTTGCAATAGTTGATTCTTTCCAAGAGTGGCATCATTTATTAGAGGGTGTTGCACATCCAGTGACTATATATATAAATCATAAGAATTTGGAGTATTTCACAACAGCTCAAGTTTTGAATCGTTGCCAAGCTTGGTGGAACATGTCATTATCCCAATTCGACTTCATCATCATATATCGGCTAGGAAGGCAACAAGGACTATCAGATGCGTTATCGAGGAGATCATATCTAGCGCCCAAGGTTGGAGATATAGTATTTGATCAACAGTATATAACTTTGCTACAACCACAACGGTTTTGCCTCCGCACCACCTCCATGATCATGCCAATTGATGCTGATTTTTTAGAACAAGTCCGTCGAGCATCAATTGTGGACTCATTAGTCTTAGATGTGAAGCAGTGCTTTGACAAAGACAAGTTCAAGATTGAAGATGGATTATTATATTTTGAAGATTGACTATATATTCCAAAAGGACCAATTTGACTTCGTATTCTTCAATCTTGACATGACTTCTCAATCGCAGGTCACTTTGGATTCAACAAAACAATGGAGCTTATTTCTCAAGACTTTTGGTGGTGTCAAATGTGGAAGGTAGTAATAAACTTTGTGCTATCATGTGACCTTTATTCAAGATCAAAGAATCCTCGACATTGCCCTTATTGGCTTTTACAACCTCTGCTAATTCCAAAGCGACTGTGGTCATCAGTATCTATAGACTTCATTACAGATTTTCCACCTTTTGCAACATTTGATGCTATCTATGTGGTGGTAGATCGATTTGCAAAGATGGCACATTTTATTCTATATAGAAAGATAATTTCTGGTGAAGAAACAACAAGATTATTTATTAATAATATATGTCGATATCATGGTTTATCGGATGATATTATTTCAAATCAAGGGCCTCAATTTATATTAAAGTTTTAGAGGTCGCTCTTTGACATACTAAGGGTAGATATCAAACTCTCTTTTATCTTCCATCCTCAAACCAATGGTCAAACAGAGCAAGTCAATGAAGTCTTCAAGCAATATCTATGATGTATGATCAACTATCAATAAGACGATTGGACTACATATCTACCATTAGCAGAATTTGTGTACAATAATTCGGTCCATGTCTAAATCCAACAAACACCTTTCTTTGCAAATTATGGATATCATCCAAAATTCGATTTGTTGGATAAATCCTAAGATAAAAATCCAATAGGTGAAGATCTTGCAAAGCATTTAATGGAGATCCACACCATCGTGAAGTTTTAGTTATAAGTAGCTCAAGACTCGTACAAAGCTTTTGTAGACAAATTTTAGAAGGATTTTCCTGCTTTTCAAATTAGAGATAAGGTTTGGTTCTTGTGACGAAACATTAAGACTACTCGACCTTGTGATAAGTTGGATTATAGGAGGTTGGGATCATTCTGTATTCAGGAGCAAATCAATCCGGCGGCTTATTAGTTGAAATTATCCACATCCATGAAGGTACATCTAATCTTTCATGTTTCTCTTTTAGAAGCTTATAGCAAATCAACTTTACCAAGACGGATACAACGACTACCACCTTGTATTGAAATTGAGGACTACATGGAATATGATGTGGAACAAGTCCTTAATTCGCAACGGAGATGAAAAAAGTTTGAGTATTTAATTCACTGGCGTGGCTATGATGTAAATGAGCGGACTTGGGAGCCAACAGAAAACATAATAAATGTGCCGCAAAAGATACAAGAATTTCATTGACGATATCTTGATAAATCAAAAATTGGCCATTGACAAAATGTAAAGATGAAGCCTTTTCCAAAAGAATGTATATAAACAAGATCCAAGTCTTATCAAAATATAATTTGTTGCATTTTTCTTTCTTGTAGTATCAAGATATCTAATCTCAAAGTGTATTTAGATATGGCTAGTGAGAATGAGGATACTACACTAGTGATGCCATCTCAACCAAGTGGCAAAACAATATTTTCAAGCCGCTTCCACAATGAAGATATAGAAGTTCAGGTATGGTCTCAAATAGAAGGTGTTGATCAATACCAGTAGCTATAAGGATCTAAGAATCATCTGCCTTGTAAACGACAATTGGAGTATATTGCAGAGACTACCTGTCAAATCTTTGATTTTCTGCATTTGTGTCGAAGACAAGAACTCGATGAAAACAAATAAATATATGAAACTTCTATTAAGAAGAATAACAAAATAGAAGTAAAGAAGTATGTATATTAAAAGAAACTAGAATGGCTATTGCTACAAGACAAGAAAACTATAGACTTTTGAATCTGGACTAGAAGTAAGAAAGGAATTGACAAGAGTGAAGAAGGCTTCATTCTTGCCTCTATAAATACTATCTAATTAAGAGTTACGTGGCGGTATTCTATAGAATCTCCTACACATGTCTAATTTGGAAGACACGTGTCAAACTTGTATGACAAG
The DNA here is from genome assembly GCA_036785485.1 of Physcomitrellopsis africana. Classification (NCBI taxonomy): domain Eukaryota; kingdom Viridiplantae; phylum Streptophyta; class Bryopsida; order Funariales; family Funariaceae; genus Physcomitrellopsis; species Physcomitrellopsis africana. The sequence goes on along the minus strand of JAWRVF010001525.1, from coordinate 5,604 downwards.
TTTCCTACATGTACGCCACATACTTGGCTTGTTTCGCAAGCTATGAACATGCGTGATACATGGCTAGCTTATTCCACAAGCTACCAATATGTGCGCCGTGTGGCTAGTTTATTGACCAAGTTTCTAATCTACTAATCACCTATAGATATGTATAAAGGTGATTCCGCGTCTAGAAAGCTTATCTATCAGATATTATCAAATCAATTTATTTTATCTATTTTTATTGGTTTATATTAATTAAATAATTATTGGAGTAAATCTTATGTCTGTGATATTATCCCCCTTTTAGGGACGAGTTCCACGAAAAGCGGTGATTACATGTTGAGGAAGTCCAGGATACGTCGAATTATATTTGCTACATACTTTGATCTTTGTTCTCTTTGAAGATAGTTGATAGGTCCTTTCACCCATCGATAATGTCTCATATTAGGGCGAGAGGACCACCCTATTATTTGATCATTGTTGAAGCCTTCATAACTCCCTTCAAAGAAAACATTTGAAACACCATTAGGAGTAGTTCCTACTTCTAAAAGTATCACCAAATATTGGAAGTCTCTTCCAAGGTTGTGATACCAAACACATTGTATTTCGCCATTAATCCAAAGAAGAACATGTTGTTTTTGAGGGTCTTCATCTCTATTCCATTGTCTTGAAGGTTGTAATAGTCGTAATGTCTCGTTGGATAAGTCAGCAAATGATGGCTTTTGAGCTAAATTCGCTGGTTGTTGATCTTCTATCTCTTTAACACAAATAAATCTAAGGAAATAACAAACAATGATACAAGGTAGGATGAAACATCTATAGAATCTGCTTTACTTTATAACAAAGATTTTTTTGATTTTTTTATCTTAATTTTGACGGATGTTATTGATGAAATACATTGATTTTTATTGATGCATTTGCTAGATTCTTGGATGGCTCCTATGTGCGTTCACTAATATTATATCCACACTAATGCACAAGATATTCTAGTCAATTTTGATGTCGCCTTGAATCTAAAATCTCTTCAATCTTGACTTCTTCATCATTGTCCACTTCTATAGGAGGTAGTGGCATTTGTCTTCTTCCTTGTATATCCACTATCTTGTATGGCTCGAGTAGTGATATGTAGAATACATAATGGATCTTCATAGACTTTGGTAGGTGTAATTGATATGCAATTAGATTGATTTGTTTAAAAATAGGAAAAGATCCAAGCCTACAATAGTCCAACTTATCTCAAGGACAAGTAGTCTTGATATTGCGACGAAGTAACTATACCTTGTCTCCCACGTTGAATTGTGGTTGTTCCTTGCAATACGCATCTATACTTATTTTTTGTCGTTCTTGAGCTTCTTTTAATTACACCTTCATTATTGCATGTAGCTCTGACAAACGATTTGCCAAATCCTCTGTTGCTAGATTATCAACTTTTGAAAAGTCAAAAGCATCAAGTCATAGGTGGTAACTATAATTGGCAAAGAAAGATGTTTGTTGCATAGAAGAATATATTGTATTAGTATAAGCAAATGGCAATGGCAGAAGAGCTGTCCAATCATCTTGTTGGTAGTTGATGGTACACCTTAAGTACTGCTCCAAGACTTGGTTCACACGCTCTGTTTGTCCGTCAGTTTGAGGGTTCTTCAAAATCTTGACACAAATTGATTTCTCTTATCTGATATAATATCCTTAGATAATCCATAATAGCATTAGATATTATCAATGAAAAGCTTAGTTGTTTCTTTACTTGTGATAGATTTTGTGCATGGCACAAAATATACCATCTTGGTGAACTGATCTACTATCACAAATATAGAGCCATAAGATCTTGAGTTTGGAAGATTTGTGATGAAATCCATAGAAACCGAAGACCATGGTTGTTTTGGAATAGGTAATGGCTGAAAAAGTCCAAAAGATCGATGACAAGGAGTCTTTGATCTTGAGTAGATATCACATGATTGTACAAAGTCTTTGACTGTCTTTCATATTTGAGGCCACCAAAAATCTCTTAATATAAGTTCCAAAGTCTTGTATCCAAAATGTCCTGCCACTAGAAAATCATGACGTGCTTGAAGAACACGTAAACATATTTTTTCTTCTAGAACATATAGGCGTCCTTTGAAATATAGTAGGTTATTCTTGAACTCAAATTTAGAAGAATCATGAGTCTTGGAAGAATTATTCTTGATATCATGAACAAGAAGATTTGAGGACATACTTGATTGAATTTGCTTGAGAAAAGTTGAATCAACAATCAATGTTGATTTCATTGCTCGAAGATGAAATTTCTCTAGTTTCAAGAGGGCCGTTCTTTGTTATTCAAAAGCTGCATCTCCCTCTTTTGGTGCAAAATAAGAATGTCTAGAAAGGGCAACAAAACAAATCTTGTTATTTTCTTGGCCAATAAGTGATAATGAACTCGAATCTTGACAAAGACATATTCTAATGAGTTTGACAATGATTCAATATATATGCCAACATGAAATACTTCAGATTCTTATGATCCGTATATACGGTGATTGGACTGGAAGCGCCTTCTAGATAATGACGCCATTCTTGAAAGAAATCCACAATTGCAAGTTTTTTGTCAAGGATTTCATAATTAATCTTGATTGTTGAGAATTTTCTTGAATGAAAAGCTACTAGATGAAGTTTTTTATTTGTTCCCATTTGTGACAAAATTGCACCCAGGGCAATGTTTGATGTGTCTGTTTCCATAAAAAATGCCTCAGAAAAGTCAACATAATATAAGATTGGTGCAGAAACAAACAATATTTTTAGAGCTTCAAATGTTGCTTCCGCTTCTTGATTCTATTGGAATTTGTCTTTACAGGTTAAACGTATAAGTTGAGCTGCAACTTGAAAGAAGTCTTTGATGAAGATCCAATAATAATTGACAAATCTCAAAAAGTATTGGACATCTCTTATCATCTTTGGAATCTTCCAATTCATGATTGTCTGGACTTTCTTAGAATCCATCATGAGACCATCATTTGAAATGATGTATCCTAAGAAATCAACTTAAGTAGTATGAAATATACACTTTTCCATCTTAGCATACAATCTCGTATCTCTAAGTTTTTATAATACTTGACAAATATGTACTTCATGTTCTTCTACATTCTTAGAATAGATCAAAATATTGTCTAGATAATAGACCACAAAATTATCTAGGAACTCACAAAAAACATCATTCATGAGATATTGAAAAGCAACTAGTACATTTGTAAGTCCAAAAGGCATGATATTATATTCAAAATGTCCGTACCTGGTTTAAAACATAGTTTTCTATTCATCTCTTTCTTTGATGCATACTAGATTGTATGCTCCTCTTAGATCTATTTTTGTGTAGATCTTAGCTTGATTTAACTGGTCAAAGAGTCTTGATATCAAAGATAATGGATATCTATTCTTGATTGTGATCTTATTGAGTCCTCGATAGTCAATACACATCTACAATGATCCATCTTTTTTCTTCACAAATAGAATTGGAGCTCTTGTTGGAGATTTAGAATGGCGTATGAAATTCTTGGCCAAATTCTTGTCAATATATGCCTTGAGTTCAGCCAACTCATCTTGTGATAAACTATAGATTGGTCCAAATGGTGGCTAAGTTCCTTCCTTGAGGTCAATTGGACAATCATATGGACGATGCTTTGGAAGAATATCTACATTTTTTTTCTCAAAAACGCATTGATAATCCAGATATTGGCTTGGAATGCCACTTAAAGTCTTTTCACCATCAAAAACGGGTGTGGCATAAATAGCAAAAGTTGATCATTCTTTTGATGCGTGTATAAAAGCTTTTGCACCTATAAATACGGATTTTATTATATTAGACTTATAGCTTTTCACTTGGTCGGCAGGATATTTAATAATGTTCTGAGAAAAATCAAGTCTACAAGAATTCTAATCTATTTGAGGATTATATTTTTCTATCTATGATAAATCTAAAATAATTGGATTAGATGGAGATTTAATTATGTTAAAGATTACGTAGCTATTATGACCATCTATTGTTACTTTTATAAGACGGATTTTATGAGTGACATCTTCAAAAAACAATGGACGACTATCTATGACTTCTATATGTACGGATTTAATTTTCTATATTAAAGATATTTTACAATTTTTAATAAATTATTTATCTAAAAAGCATGCTGAGCCTCCTGAATTCAATAAGGTAGAGGCTCTATAATTTTTTGGTCCTAAATACACATCTATTATAAAACAAAGAGAGGGTTCTGAGAAGAGAATAAGACCTTCATTAGGAATTATATAAGGTTCCAGTTGTACGATCCCTATTGTAGCTGGACAAATTTTTTTTTTAACATATTATCTTCTTTGATAACTGTACTCCTCATTTTGTAATTGTGTCATTTTTTCGGACAATGTTGAGTAGTGTGCTTTGGCTCTCCACAATATAAATATAATCCTCCTTAACGATGTTGAATCTTTTTTTATTTAATAAGAAGTTTAAAATGTACCGCATCAATTTACATGTCTTCTATTTTTGAATATACGTTTTGTGAGGACATTGATGTTGCTATTGAATAATAACATTGAGGCTCCCTTGTACAATTCTTGAATCAAAACTCAAAAAGTTGACTGTCACACTTTACAACAAAATCAATTGCTTGACTTAATGTTTGAGGATCGGATAAATTGAACATCAATTTTTTTACCTCATATTATAATCCGTAGAAAAATTGGCTGATGAATGCAGCATCATCCCATTTAATATCAATTGCTAGTTGTCAAAATTGTGAAGCATATAACAACATTGATCGATTGCTTTGTCGTAGGATACAAATCTTGTTGGTTGCAACATAGATTGCATCATGTTCTCCATATATAGATTAAAATTTTGCTAAAAATACCTCCAAATTATCCAATATTTGATCACGTTGTTCAAGAAAAGATGAAAACTACGATAAATCAAAATCCGAAAATAATGTTCCAATAAATCTAACTTGAGATCCTTGCGTAGGATAACTTTGAGGTTGAAGTTCAATGACCAATTGTATGTGATTGACAAATCCTCAAAACTTAGATCTTGTGCCATCAAACTTCTCAAACAAACTAATTTTTGATTTTCTAATGTTTGAATGCTGCTCCATCATAGGTGAGGTAGTATAGTTTGGTGTAGATATTGACGCAGCTCCAACGATCTCTATATCTTCACTTCTTGCTAATCTTGTTGCTCTTTATCGTGGTAAACTGAGTTGATGCATTGCAAGCATTAGCTCTCTCATTTGTTCTTGCATTTGTGCCATTGCACTCTTCATTTCTGCAAGCTCTGTTATGATAATACAATAGGAAGGAAGGTGTCTATTTTCACTTCAAGAAATACAGAATAACACACTCAAAAGAAAAAATTCTAGAAATAATATTAGTTTAGAAGTGGGTACTCCACAACTTCTAATATTCTTATGTCTTATCAAGAGAAAGAGATAATCCATTCATAATCAAGAAAAGACAAAGCTTTGATATTGTATGTGTATTCTTGTCAATCTTTCAAGGACAAGAATTTGATGAAAGCAAATAAATATATGAAACTTCTATTAAGAAAAATAATAAAATAGAAATAAAAAAGTAGGTATATTAAAAAAACTAGAATGGCTA